>CAWVNZ010000783.1:0-5000 GCA_963930735.1 Dioctria linearis
AAAAAAAAATCTGAATTAGCAAAAAAAAAAAATCTGAATTAGCAAAAAAAAAAAATCTGAATTAGCAAAAAAAATCTGAATTAGCAACAAAAAAAAAATCTGAATTAGCAAAAAAAAAAAAAAAAAAAAATTTGAATTAGCAAAAAAAAAATCTGAAAAAAAAAAAAATCTGAATTAGCAAAAAAAAAAAAAAAAAAAAAAAATCTGAATTAGCAAAAAAAAAAAAAAAAAATCTGCATTAGCAAAAAAAAAAATCTGTATTAGCAAAAAAAAAAAATCTGCATTAGCAAAAAAAAAAAAAAATCTGAATTAGCAAAAAAAAAAATCTGAATTAGCAAAAAAAAAAAAAAAAAAATCTGAATTAGCAAAAACAAAAAAAAAAAAAAAATCTGAATTAGCAAAAAAAAAAAAAAAAATCTGAATTAGCAAAAAAAAAAAAAAAAGAAAAGAAAAAAAAAAATCTGAATTAGCAAAAAAAAAAAAAAAAAAAAATCAAAAAAAAAAAAAATCTGAATTAGCAAAAAAAAAAAAAAAAAAAATCTGAATTAGCAAAAAAAAAAATCTGAATTAGCAAAAAAAAAATCTGAATTAGCAAAAAAAAAATCTGAATTAGCAAAAAAAAAAAAAAATCTGAATTAGCAAAAAAAAAATCTGAATTAGCAAAAAAAAAAAAATCTGAATTAGCAAAAAAAATCTGAATTAGCAACAAAAAAAAAAAATCTGAATTAGCAAAAAAAAAAAAAAAAAAAAAAATTTGAATTAGCAAAAAAAAAAAAAATCTGAATTAGCAAAAAAAAAATCTGAATTAGCAAAAAAAAAATAAAAATCTGAATTAGCAAAAAAAAAAAAAAAATAAAAATCTGAAAAAAAAGAAAAAAAAAATCTGAATTAGCAAAAAAAAAAAAAAATCTGAATTAGCAAAAAAAAAAAATTTTGAATTAGCAAAAAAAAAAAAAAAAAATATGAATTAGCAAAAAAAAAAAAAAAAATAAAATCTGAATTAGCAAAAAAAACAAATCTGAATTAGCAAAAAAAAAAAAATCTGAATTAACAAAAAAAAAAAAAAAAAAAAATCTGATTTAGCAAAAAAAAAAATCTGAATTAGCAAAAAAAAATCTGAAAAAAAAAACATTAGCAAAAAAAAAAAAAAAAAATCTGAATTAGCAAAAAAAAAAATAAAATAAATCTGAATTAGCAAAAAAAAAAAATCTGAATTAGCAAAAAAAAAAAAAAATCTGAATTAGCAAAAAAAAAAAAATCTGAAAAAAAAAAAAAAAATAAAATAAAAAAAAAAAATAAAAAAAAAACTGAATTAGCAAAAAAAAAATCTGAAAAAAAAAATCTGAATTAGCAAAAAAAGAAAAAAAAAAAAATCTGAATTAGCAAAAAAAAAAACAAAATAAAATAAATCTGAATTAGCAAAAAAAAAAATCTGATTTAGCAAAAAAAAAAAATCTGAATTAGCAAAAAAAAAAAAAAAAAAAAATCTGAATTAGCAAAAAAAAAAAAATCTGAAAAAAAAAAAAAATCTGAATTAGCAAAAAAAAAAAAAAAATCTGAAAAAAAATGAAAAAAAAAATCTGAATTAGCAAAAAAAAAAAAAAAAGAAAAAAAAAATCTGAATTAGCAAAAAAAAAAAAAAAAAAAAAAATTTTAATTAGCAAAAAAAAAAATCTGAATTAGCAAAAAAAAAAAAAATCTGAATTAGCAAAAAAAAAATCTGAAAAAAAAAATCTGAATTAGCAAAAAAAAAAAAAAAATCCGAATTAGCAAAAAAAAAAAAAAAATCTGAAGAAAAAAGAAAAAACAATCTGAATTAGCAAAAAAAAAAAAAAAGAAAAAGAAAAAAAAAATATGAATTAGCAAATAAAAAAATCTGAATTAGCAAAAAAAAAAATCTGAAAAAAAAAAGTCTGAATTAGCAAAAAAAAAAAATCTGAATTAGCAAAAAAAAAAAATAAATAAAAAAAAAATCTGATTTAGCAAAAAAAAAAAAATCTGAATTAGCAAAAAAAAAAAAAAAAAATCTGAAAAAAAAACATTAGCAAAAAAAAAAAAAAAAAAAAAAAAATCTGAATTAGCAAAAAAAAAAATCTGAATTAGCAAAAAAAAAAAAAAAATCTGCATTAGCAAAAAAAAAAAAAAATCTGAATTAGCAAAAAAAAAAAAAAAAATCTGAATTAGCAAAAAAAAAAAAAAAAAAATCTGAATTAGCAAAACAAAAAAAAAAAAAAAAAATCTGAATTAGCAAAAAAAAAAAAAAAAGAAAAGAAAAAAAAAAAATCTGAATTAGCAAAAAAAAAAAAAAAAAAAATCAAAAAAAAAAAAAATCTGAATTAGCAAAAAAAAAAAAAAAAAAAAATCTGAATTAGCAAAAAAAAAAATCTGAATTAGCAAAAAAAAATCTGAATTAGCAAAAAAAAAATCTGAATTAGCAAAAAAAAAAAAAAAAAAAAAAAAAAAATCTGAATTAGCAAAAAAAAAAATCTGAATTAGCAAAAAAAAAAAAATCTGAATTAGCAAAAAAAATCTGAATTAGCAACAAAAAAAAAAATCTGAATTAGCAAAAAAAAAAAAAAAAAAAATTTGAATTAGCAAAAAAAAAATCTGAAAAAAAAAAAAATCTGAATTAGCAAAAAAAAAAAAAAAAAAAAAAATCTGAATTAGCAAAAAAAAAAAAAAAAATCTGCATTAGCAAAAAAAAAAATCTGTATTAGCAAAAAAAAAAAATCTGCATTAGCAAAAAAAAAAAAAAATCTGAATTAGCAAAAAAAAAAATCTGAATTAGCAAAAAAAAAAAAAAAAAATCTGAATTAGCAAAAACAAAAAAAAAAAAAAAATCTGAATTAGCAAAAAAAAAAAAAAAAATCTGAATTAGCAAAAAAAAAAAAAAAAGAAAAGAAAAAAAAAAATCTGAATTAGCAAAAAAAAAAAAAAAAAAAAATCAAAAAAAAAAAAAATCTGAATTAGCAAAAAAAAAAAAAAAAAAAATCTGAATTAGCAAAAAAAAAAATCTGAATTAGCAAAAAAAAAATCTGAATTAGCAAAAAAAAAATCTGAATTAGCAAAAAAAAAAAAAAATCTGAATTAGCAAAAAAAAAATCTGAATTAGCAAAAAAAAAAAAATCTGAATTAGCAAAAAAAATCTGAATTAGCAACAAAAAAAAAAAATCTGAATTAGCAAAAAAAAAAAAAAAAAAAAAAATTTGAATTAGCAAAAAAAAAAAAAATCTGAATTAGCAAAAAAAAAATCTGAATTAGCAAAAAAAAAATAAAAATCTGAATTAGCAAAAAAAAAAAAAAAATAAAAATCTGAAAAAAAAGAAAAAAAAAATCTGAATTAGCAAAAAAAAAAAAAAATCTGAATTAGCAAAAAAAAAAAATTTTGAATTAGCAAAAAAAAAAAAAAAAATATGAATTAGCAAAAAAAAAAAAAAAAATAAAATCTGAATTAGCAAAAAAAACAAATCTGAATTAGCAAAAAAAAAAAAATCTGAATTAACAAAAAAAAAAAAAAAAAAAAATCTGATTTAGCAAAAAAAAAAATCTGAATTAGCAAAAAAAAATCTGAAAAAAAAAACATTAGCAAAAAAAAAAAAAAAAATCTGAATTAGCAAAAAAAAAAATAAAATAAATCTGAATTAGCAAAAAAAAAAAATCTGAATTAGCAAAAAAAAAAAAAAATCTGAATTAGCAAAAAAAAAAAAATCTGAAAAAAAAAAAAAAAATAAAATAAAAAAAAAAAATAAAAAAAAAACTGAATTAGCAAAAAAAAAATCTGAAAAAAAAAATCTGAATTAGCAAAAAAAGAAAAAAAAAAAAATCTGAATTAGCAAAAAAAAAAACAAAATAAAATAAATCTGAATTAGCAAAAAAAAAAATCTGATTTAGCAAAAAAAAAAAATCTGAATTAGCAAAAAAAAAAAAAAAAAAAAATCTGAATTAGCAAAAAAAAAAAAATCTGAAAAAAAAAAAAAATCTGAATTAGCAAAAAAAAAAAAAAAATCTGAAAAAAAATGAAAAAAAAAATCTGAATTAGCAAAAAAAAAAAAAAAAGAAAAAAAAAATCTGAATTAGCAAAAAAAAAAAAAAAAAAAAAAATTTTAATTAGCAAAAAAAAAAATCTGAATTAGCAAAAAAAAAAAAAATCTGAATTAGCAAAAAAAAAAATCTGAAAAAAAAAATCTGAATTAGCAAAAAAAAAAAAAAATCCGAATTAGCAAAAAAAAAAAAAAAATCTGAAGAAAAAAGAAAAAACAATCTGAATTAGCAAAAAAAAAAAAAAAGAAAAAGAAAAAAAAAATATGAATTAGCAAATAAAAAAATCTGAATTAGCAAAAAAAAAAATCTGAAAAAAAAAAGTCTGAATTAGCAAAAAAAAAAAATCTGAATTAGCAAAAAAAAAAAATAAATAAAAAAAAAATCTGATTTAGCAAAAAAAAAAAAATCTGAATTAGCAAAAAAAAAAAAAAAAAATCTGAAAAAAAAACATTAGCAAAAAAAAAAAAAAAAAAAAAAAAATCTGAATTAGCAAAAAAAAAAATCTGAATTAGCAAAAAAAAAAAAAAAATCTGAATTAGCAAAAAACAAAAAAAAAAAAGAAAAAAAAATCTGAGTTAGCAAAAAAAAAAATCTGAATTAGCAAAAAAAATATATCTGAATTAGCAAAAAAAAAAAAAAAAAATCTGAATTAGCAAAAAAAAAAAAAATCTGAATTAGCAAAAAAAAAAAAAAATTAAAAAAAAAAAAAAAAAAAAAAAAATCTGAATTAGCAAAAAAAAAAAAAATCTGAAGAAAAAAGAAAAAAAAAATCTGAATTAGCAAAAAAAAAAAAAAAGAAAAAGAAAAGAAAAATATGAATTAGCAAAAAACAAATCTGAATTAGCAAAAAAAAAAATCTGAAAAAAAAGTCTGAATTAGCAAAAAAAAAAAATCTGAATTAGCAAAAAAAATAAATAAAAAAAAAAATCTGAATTAGCAAAAAAAAAATTTGATTTAGC
>CAWVNZ010000783.1:7500-15000 GCA_963930735.1 Dioctria linearis
TTAGCAAAAAAAAAATCTGAATTAGCAAAAAAAAAAAAAAAAAAATTAATTAGCGAAAAAAAAAAATCTGAATTAGCAAAAAAAAATTAATTAGCAAAAAAAAAAAAAAATCTGAATTAGCAAAAAAAAAAAAATCTGAATTAGCAAAAAAAATCTGAATTAGCAAAAACAAAAAAAAAAAAAAAAATCTGAATTAGCAAAAAAAAAAGATAAGAAAAAAAAAAATCTGTATTAGCAAAAAAAAAAAAAAAAAAATCTGAATTAGCAAAAAAAAAAAAATCTGCATTAGCAAAAAAAAAAAAATCTGAATTAGCAAAAAAAAAAAAAAATCTGCATTAGCAAAAAAAAAAAAAAATTTGAATTAGCAAAAAAAAAAAAAAAAAAAAAATCTGAATTAGCAAAAAAAAAAAAAAAAATCTGAATTAGCAAAAACAAAAAAAAAAAAAAATCTGAATTAGCAAAAAAAAAAAAAAGGAAAAGAAGAAAAAAATCTGAATTAGCAAAAAAAAAAAAAAAAAAAAAAATCAAAAAAAAAAAAATCTGAATTAGCAAAAAAAAAAAAAAAAAATCTGAATTAGCAAAAAAAAAAAATCTGAATTAGCAAAAAAAAAAAATCTGAATTAGCAAAAAAAAAAAAAAAAAATCTGAAAAAAAAAAAAAAAAATCTGAATTAGCAAAAAAAAAAAAAAAATCTGAAAAAAAATGAAAAAAAAAATCTGAATTAGCAAAAAAAAAAAAAAAAGAAAAAAAAAATCTGAATTAGCAAAAAAAAAAAAAAAAAAAAATTTTAATTAGCAAAAAAAAAAATCTGAATTAGCAAAAAAAAAAAAAAATCTGAATTAGCAAAAAAAAAATCTGAAAAAAAAAAATCTGAATTAGCAAAAAAAAAAAAAAATCTGAATTAGCAAAAAAAAAAAACAATCTGAAGAAAAAAGAAAAAACAATCTGAATTAGCAAAAAAAAAAAAAAAGAAAAAGAAAAAAAAAATATGAATTAGCAAAAAAAAAAAATCTGAATTAGCAAAAAAAAAAATCTGAAAAAAAAAGTCTGAATTAGCAAAAAAAAAAAATCTGAATTAGCAAAAAAAAAAAATAAATAAAAAAAAAATCTGATTTAGCAAAAAAAAAAATCTGAATTAGCAAAAAAAAAAAAAAAATCTGAAAAAAAAACATTAGCAAAAAAAAAAAAAAAAAAAAAAAATCTGAATTAGCAAAAAAAAAAATCTGAATTAGCAAAAAAAAAAACAAAAAAAAATCTGAATTAGCAAAAAACAAAAAAAAAAAAAAAAAATCTGAGTTAGCAAAAAAAAAAATCTGAATTAGCAAAAAAAAAATATCTGAATTAGCAAAAAAAAAAAAAAAAAAATCTGAATTAGCAAAAAAAAAAAAAAATCTGAATTAGCAAAAAAAAAAAAAAAAATAAAAAAAAAAAAAAAAAAAAAATCTGAATTAGCAAAAAAAAAAAAAAATCTGAAGAAAAAAGAAAAAAAAAATCTGAATTAGCAAAAAAAAAAAAAAAGAAAAAGAAAAAAAATATGAATTAGCAAAAAAATCTGAATTAGCAATTAGCAAAAAAAAAATCTGAAAAAAAAAGTCTGAATTAGCAAAAAAAAAAAATCTGAATTAGCAAAAAAAATAAATAAAAAAAAAAAATCTGAATTAGCAAAAAAAAAATTTGATTTAGCAAAAAAAAAAAAAAAAAAAAAAAAAAATATGAATTAGCAAAAAAAAATCTGAATTAGCAAAAAAAAAAATCTGAAAAAAAAGTCTGAATTAGCAAAAAAAAAAAATCTGAATTAGCAAAAAAAAAAAAATCTGAATTAGCAAAAAAAAAAAAAAAAAAAAAAAAATCTGAATTAGCAAAAAAAAAAATCTGAATTAGCAAAAAAAAAAAAATCTGAATTAGCAAAAAAAATCTGAATTAGCAACAAAAAAAAAATCTGAATTAGCAAAAAAAAAAAAATTTGAATTAGCAAAAAAAAAAAAATCTGAATTAGCAAAAAAAAAAAATCTGAATTAGCAAAAAAAAAAAAAAAAAAAATTAATTAGCAAAAAAAAAAAAATCTGAATTAGCAAAAAAAAAAAAAAAAAAAAAAATTAATTAGCAAAAAAAAAAAAAAAAATCTGAATTAGCAAAAAAAAAAAAAAAAAAAAAAAAAAAAAAATCTGAATTAGCAAAAAAAATCTGAATTTGCAAAAACAAAAAAAAAAAAAAAATCTGAATTAGCAAAAAAAAAGATAAGAAAAAAAAAATCTGAATTAGCAAAAAAAAAAAAAAAAAATCTGAATTAGCAAAAAAAAAAAAAATCTGCATTAGCAAAAAAAAAAAATCTGAATTAGCAAAAAAAAAAAAATCTGCATTAGCAAAAAAAAAAAAAAAATCTGAATTAGCAAAAAAAAAAAAAAAAAAAAAAAAATCTGAATTAGCAAAAAAAAAAAAAAAAAAAAAATCTGAATTAGCAAAAACAAAAAAAAATAAAAAATCTGAATTAGCAAAAAAATCTGAATTAGCAAAAAAAAAAAAAAATCTGAAAAAAAAAAAAAAAAAATCTGAATTAGCAAAAAAAAAAAAAAAATCTGAAAAAAAATGAAAAAAAAAATCTGAATTAGCAAAAAAAAAAAAAAAGAAAAAAAAAATCTGAATTAGCAAAAAAAAAAAAAAAAAAAAAAAATTTTAATTAGCAAAAAAAAAATCTGAATTAGCAAAAAAAAAAAAAAAATCTGAATTAGCAAAAAAAAAATCTGAATTAGCAAAAAAAAAAAAAAATCTGAATTAGCAAAAAAAAAAAATCTGAAGAAAAAAGAAAAAACAATCTGAATTAGCAAAAAAAAAAAAAAAGAAAAAGAAAAAAAAAAATATGAATTAGCAAAAAAAAAATCTGAATTAGCAAAAAAAAAAATCTGAAAAAAAAAGTCTGAATTAGCAAAAAAAAAAAATCTGAATTAGCAAAAAAAAAAAAATAAATAAAAAAAAAATCTGATTTAACAAAAAAAAAAATCTGAATTAGCAAAAAAAAAAAAAAAAATCTGAAAAAAAAACATTAGCAAAAAAAAAAAAAAAAAAAAAAAAATCTGAATTAGCAAAAAAAAAAATCTGAATTAGCAAAAAAAAAAACAAAAAAAAATCTGAATTAGCAAAAAACAAAAAAAAAAAAGAAAAAAAAATCTGAGTTAGCAAAAAAAAAAATCTGAATTAGCAAAAAAAAAATATCTGAATTAGCAAAAAAAAAAAAAAATAAATCTGAATTAGCAAAAAAAAAAAAAAAATCTGAATTAGCAAAAAAAAAAAATCTGAATTAGCAAAAAAAAAAATAAATAAAAAAAAAATCTGATTTAGCAAAAAACAAAAATCTGAATTAGCAAAAAAATAAAAAAAAAAAAAAAATCTGAAAAAAAAAACATTAGCAAAAAAAAAAAAAAAATCTGAATTAGCAAAAAAAATAAAAAAAATAAATAAATCTGAATTAGCAAAAAAAAAATCTGAATTAGCAAAAAAAAAATCTGAAAAAAAAAAAAAAAAAATCTGAATTAGCAAAAAAAAAAAATCTGAAAAAATCTGAAAAAAAAAAAATCTGAATTAGCAAAAAAAAAAAAAATCTGAATTAGCAAAAAAAAAAAAAAAAACAAAAAAAAATCTGAATTAGCAAAAAAATCTGAATTAGCAAAAAAAAAAAAAAATCTGAATTAGCAAAAAAAAAAAAAAAAAAAATCTGAATTAGCAAAAAAAAAAAAAAAAAAAATCTGAATTAGCAAAAAAAAAAAAAAAAAAAAATCTGAATTAGCAAAAAAAAAAAAGAAAAAAAAAATCTGAATTAGCAAAAAAAAAAAATCTGAATTAGCAAAAAAAGAAATCTGAATTAGCAAAAAAAAAAAAAAATCTGAATTAGCAAAAAAAAAAATCTGAAAAAAAAAAATCTGAATTAGCAAAAAAAAAAAAAATCTGAATTAGCAAAAAAAAAAAAATTTGAATTAGCAAAAAAAAAAAAATCTGAATTAGCAAAAAAAAAAATCTGAATTAGCAAAAAAAAAAAAAAAAAAAATTAATTAGCAAAAAAAAAAAAATCTGAATTAGCAAAAAAAAAAAAAAAAAAAAAATTAATTAGCAAAAAAAAAAAAAAAATCTGAATTAGCAAAAAAAAAAAAAAAAAAAAAAAAAAAATCTGAATTAGCAAAAAAAATCTGAATTAGCAAAAACAAAAAAAAAAAAAAAATCTGAATTAGCAAAAAAAAAGATAAGAAAAAAAAAAATCTGAATTAGCAAAAAAAAAAAAAAAAAAATCTGAATTAGCAAAAAAAAAAAAAATCTGCATTAGCAAAAAAAAAAAATCTGAATTAGCAAAAAAAAAAAAAAATCTGCATTAGCAAAAAAAAAAAAAAATCTGAATTAGCAAAAAAAAAAAAAAAAAAAAAAAAATCTGAATTAGCAAAAAAAAAAAAAAAAAAAAAATCTGAATTAGCAAAAACAAAAAAAAATAAAAAATCTGAATTAGCAAAAAAAAAAAAAAAAAAAAATCTGAATTAGCAAAAAAAAAAAAAATCTGAAAAAAAAAAAAAAAATCTGAATTAGCAAAAAAAAAAAAAAAAATCTGAAAAAAAATGAAAAAAAAAATCTGAATTAGCAAAAAAAAAAAAAAAGAAAAAAAAAATCTGAATTAGCAAAAAAAAAAAAAAAAAAAAAAATTTTAATTAGCAAAAAAAAAATCTGAATTAGCAAAAAAAAAAAAAATCTGAATTAGCAAAAAAAAAATCTGAAAAAAAAAAATCTGAATTAGCAAAAAAAAAAAAAAATCTGAATTAGCAAAAAAAAAAATCTGAAGAAAAAAGAAAAAACAATCTGAATTAGCAAAAAAAAAAAAAAAGAAAAAGAAAAAAAAAATATGAATTAGCAAAAAAAAAATCTGAATTAGCAAAAAAAAAAATCTGAATTAGCAAAAAAAAAAAAATCTGAATTAGCAAAAAAAAAAAAAAAAAAATCTGAATTAGCAAAAAAAAAAAAAAAAAAAAATCTGAATTAGCAAAAAAAATAAACAAAAAAATCTGAAAAAAAAAATCTGAAAAAAAAAAAATCTGAATTAGCAAAAAAAAAATCTGAATTAGCAAAAAAAAAAATCTGAATTTCTGAATTAGCAAAAAAAAAAAAAAAAAAAATCTGAATTAGCAAAAAAAAAAAAAAAAAAAAAAAAAAAAAAAAAAAAAAATCTGAATTAGCAAAAAAAAAAAAAAAAAAAAAAAAAAAAAAAAAAAAAAAAAATCTGAATTAGCAAAAAGAAAAAAAAATCTGAATTAGCAAAAAAAAAAAAAAAAAAAAAAAAAAAAAATCTGAATTAGCAAAAAAAAAAATCTGAATTAGCAAAAAAAAAAAAATCTGAATTAGCAAAAAAAATCTGAATTAGCAACAAAAAAAAAAAATCTGAATTAGCAAAAAAAAAAAAAAAAAAAAAAAAAAAATTTGAATTAGCAAAAAAAAAAAAATCTGAATTAGCAAAAAAAAAATCTGAATTAGCAAAAAAAAAAAAAAAAAAAATTAATTAGCGAAAAAAAAAAAATCTGAATTAGCAAAAAAAAAAAAAAAAAAAAAAATTAATTAGCAAAAAAAAAAAAAAAATCTGAATTAGCAAAAAAAAAAAAATCTGAATTAGCAAAAAAAATCTGAATTAGCAAAAACAAAAAAAAAAAAAAATCTGAATTAGCAAAAAAAAAGATAAGAAAAAAAAAAATCTGAATTAGCAAAAAAAAAAAAAAAAAAAATCTGAATTAGCAAAAAAAAAAAAATCTGCATTAGCAAAAAAAAAAAATCTGAATTAGCAAAAAAAAAAAAATCTGCATTAGCAAAAAAAAAAAAAAAAATTGAATTAGCAAAAAAAAAAAAAAAAAAAAAAAAAAAAATCTGAATTAGCAAAAAAAAAAAAAAAAATCTGAATTAGCAAAAACAAAAAAAAAAAAAAAAATCTGAATTAGCAAAAAAAAAAAAAAAGAAAAGAAGAAAAAAATCTGAATTAGCAAAAAAAAAAAAAAAAAAAAATCAAAAAAAAAAAAAATCTGAATTAGCAAAAAAAAAAAAAAAAAAATCTGAATTAGCAAAAAAAAAAATCTGAATTAGCAAAAAAAAAAAAATCTGAATTAGCAAAAAAAAAAAAAAAAAAATCTGAAAAAAAAAAAAAAAAATCTGAATTAGCAAAAAAAAAAAAAAAATCTGAAAAAAAATGAAAAAAAAAATCTGAATTAGCAAAAAAAAAAAAAAAAGAAAAAAAAAATCTGAATTAGCAAAAAAAAAAAAAAAAAAAAAAATTTTAATTAGCAAAAAAAAAAATCTGAATTAGCAAAAAAAAAAAAAAATCTGAATTAGCAAAAAAAAAATCTGAAAAAAAAAAATCTGAATTAGCAAAAAAAAAAAAAATCTGAATTAGCAAAAAAAAAAAAAAATCTGAAGAAAAAAGAAAAAACAATCTGAATTAGCAAAAAAAAAAAAAAAGAAAAAGAAAAAAAAAATATGAATTAGCAAAAAAAAAAATCTGAATTAGCAAAAAAAAAAATCTGAAAAAAAAAGTCTGAATTAGCAAAAAAAAAAAAATCTGAATTAGCAAAAAAAAAAAATAAATAAAAAAAAAATCTGATTTAGCAAAAAAAAAAAAATCTGAATTAGCAAAAAAAAAAAAAAAATCTGAAAAAAAAACATTAGCAAAAAAAAAAAAAAAAAAAAAAAAATCTGAATTAGCAAAAAAAAAAATCTGAATTAGCAAAAAAAAAAACAAAAAAAAATCTGAATTAGCAAAAAACAAAAAAAAAAAAAAAAATCTGAGTTAGCAAAAAAAAAAAATCTGAATTAGCAAAAAAAAAATATCTGAATTAGCAAAAAAAAAAAAAAAAATCTGAATTAGGAAAAAAAAAAAAAATCTGAATTAGCAAAAAAAAAAAAAAAATTAAAAAAAAAAAAAAAAAAAAAAATCTGAATTAGCAAAAAAAAAAAAAATCTGAAGAAAAAAGAAAAAAAAAATCTGAATTAGCAAAAAAAAAAAAAAAGAAAAAGAAAAAAAATATGAATTAGCAAAAAACAAATCTGAATTAGCAAAAAAAAAAATCTGAAAAAAAAAAGTCTGAATTAGCAAAAAAAAAAAATCTGAATTAGCAAAAAAAATAAATAAAAAAAAAAATCTGAATTAGCAAAAAAAAAATTTGATTTAGCAAAAAAAAAATATGAATTAGCAAAAAAAAATCTGAATTAGCAAAAAAAAAAATCTGAAAAAAAAGTCTGAATTAGCAAAAAAAAAAATCTGAATTAGCAAAAAAAAAAAAAAATCTGAATTAGCAAAAAAAAAAAAGAAAAAAAAATCTGAATTAGCAAAAAAAAAAAAAAAAAAAAAAAAATCTGAATTAGCAAAAAAAAAATCTGAATTAGCAAAAAAAAAAAAATCTGAATTAGCAAAAAAAATCTGAATTAGCAACAAAAAAAAAATCTGAATTAGCAAAAAAAAAAAAATTTGAATTAGCAAAAAAAAAAAAA
>CAWVNZ010000783.1:27500-30000 GCA_963930735.1 Dioctria linearis
AAATCTGAATTAGCAAAAAAAAAAAAAAAAAATCTGAATTAGCAAAAAAAAAAAAATCTGCATTAGCAAAAAAAAAAAATCTGAATTAGCAAAAAAAAAAAAAATCTGCATTAGCAAAAAAAAAAAAAAATTTGAATTAGCAAAAAAAAAAAAAAAAAATAAAAAATCTGAATTAGCAAAAAAAAAAAAAAAATCTGAATTAGCAAAAACAAAAAAAAAAAAAAAATCTGAATTAGCAAAAAAAAAAAAAAAGAAAAGAAGAAAAAAATCTGAATTAGCAAAAAAAAAAAAAAAAAAAATCTGAATTAGCAAAAAAAAAAAAAAAAAATCTGAATTAGCAAAAAAAAAAATCTGAATTAGCAAAAAAAAAAAATCTGAATTAGCAAAAAAAAAAAAAAAAAATCTGAAAAAAAAAAAAAAAATCTGAATTAGCAAAAAAAAAAAAAAAATCTGAAAAAAAATGAAAAAAAAAATCTGAATTAGCAAAAAAAAAAAAAAAGAAAAAAAAAATCTGAATTAGCAAAAAAAAAAAAAAAAAAAAAAATTTTAATTAGCAAAAAAAAAAATCTGAATTAGCAAAAAAAAAAAAAAAATCTGAATTAGCAAAAAAAAAATCTGAAAAAAAAAAATCTGAATTAGCAAAAAAAAAAAAAAATCTGAATTAGCAAAAAAAAAAAAAATCTGAAGAAAAAAGAAAAAACAATCTGAATTAGCAAAAAAAAAAAAAAAGAAAAAGAAAAAAAAAATATGAATTAGCAAAAAAAAAAATCTGAATTAGCAAAAAAAAAAATCTGAAAAAAAAAGTCTGAATTAGCAAAAAAAAAAAATCTGAATTAGCAAAAAAAAAAATAAATAAAAAAAAAATCTGATTTAGCAAAAAAAAAAAATCTGAATTAGCAAAAAAAAAAAAAAAATCTGAAAAAAAAACATTAGCAAAAAAAAAAAAAAAAAAAAAAAAAATCTGAATTAGCAAAAAAAAAAATCTGAATTAGCAAAAAAAAAAACAAAAAAAAATCTGAATTAGCAAAAAAAAAATATCTGAATTAGCAAAAAAAAAAAAAAAAAAATCTGAATTAGCAAAAAAAAAAAAAAATCTGAGTTAGCAAAAAAAAAAATCTGAATTAGCAAAAAAAAAATATCTGAATTAGCAAAAAAAAAAAAAAAAAATCTGAATTAGCAAAAAAAAAAAAAAATCTGAATTAGCAAAAAAAAAAAAAAATTAAAAAAAAAAAAAAAAAAAAAATCTGAATTAGCAAAAAAAAAAAAAAATCTGAAGAAAAAAGAAAAAAAAAATCTGAATTAGCAAAAAAAAAAAAAAAAGAAAAAGAAAAAAAAATATGAATTAGCAAAAAACAAATCTGAATTAGCAAAAAAAAAAATCTGAAAAAAAAAAGTCTGAATTAGCAAAAAAAAAAAATCTGAATTAGCAAAAAAAATAAATAAAAAAAAATCTGAATTAGCAAAAAAAAAATTTGATTTAGCAAAAAAAAAAAAAAAATATGAATTAGCAAAAAAAAATCTGAATTAGCAAAAAAAAAAATCTGAAAAAAAAGTCTGAATTAGCAAAAAAAAAAATCTGAATTAGCAAAAAAAAAAAAAAATCTGAATTAGCAAAAAAAAAAAAGAAAAAAAAATCTGAATTAGCAAAAAAAAATAAAAAAAAAAAAAAAATCTGAATTAGCAAAAAAAAAATCTGAATTAGCAAAAAAAAAAAAATCTGAATTAGCAAAAAAAATCTGAATTAGCAACAAAAAAAAAATCTGAATTAGCAAAAAAAAAAAAAAAAGAATTAGCAAAAAAAAAAAAATCTGAATTAGCAAAAAAAAAAATCTGAATTAGCAAAAAAAAAAAAAAAAAAAAATTAATTAGCAAAAAAAAAAAAATCTGAATTAGCAAAAAAAAAAATTAATTAGCAAAAAAAAAAAAAAAATCTGAATTAGCAAAAAAAAAAAAAAAAAAAAAAAAAAAAAAATCTGAATTAGCAAAAAAAATCTGAATTAGCAACAAAAAAAAAATAAAAAATCTGAATTAGCAAAAAAAAAGATAAGAAAAAAAAAATCTGAATTAGCAAAAAAAAAAAAAAAAAATCTGAATTAGCAAAAAAAAAAAAAATCTGCATTAGCAAAAAAAAAAAATCTGAATTAGCAAAAAAAAAAAAAATCTGCATTAGCAAAAAAAAAAAAAATCTGAATTAGCAAAAAAAAAAAAAAAAAAAAAAAATCTGAATTAGAAAAAAAAAAAAAAAAAAAAAAATCTGAATTAGCAAAAACAAAAAAAAATAAAAAATCTGAATTAGCAAAAAAAAAAAAAAAAAAATCTGAATTAGCAAAAAAAAAAAAAAATCTGAAAAAAAAAAAAAAAATCTGAATTAGCAAAAAAAAAAAAAAAATCTGAAAAAAAATGAAAAAAAAAATCTGAATTAGCAAAAAAAAAAAAAAAGAAAAAAAAATCTGAATTAGCAAAAAAAAAATTTTAATTAGCAAAAAAAAAAACTGAATTA
>CAWVNZ010000784.1:0-77249 GCA_963930735.1 Dioctria linearis
CCTTTTCTACAGAAAATTATTCAAAAAATAATTTTCTACTGTCGCAAATTTTAATTACGCCAGGGATTGCCTTTTCTATAGTAAATATTCAAAAAATAATTTTCAACTGTCGCAAATTTTAATTACGCCAGGGATTGCCTTTTCTATAGTAAATTATTCAAAAAATACTTTTCAACTGTCGCAAATTTTAATTACGCCAGGGGATTGCCTTTTCTATAGTAAATTATTCAAAAAATAATTTTTTACTGTCGCAAATTTTAATTACGCCAGGATTGCCTTTTCTATGGTAAATTATTCAAAAAATAATTTTCAACTGTCGCAAATTTTAATTACGCCAGGGATTACCTTTTCTATAGTAAATTATTCAAAAAATAATTTTTTACTGTCGCAAATTTTAAGTGCGCCAGGGATTGCCTTTTCTATAGTAAATTATTCAAAAAATAATTTTATACTGTCGCAAATTTTAATTACGCCAGGGAGATTGCCTTTTCTATAGTAAATTATTCAAAAAATAATTTTTTACTGTTGCAAATTTTAAATACGCCAGGGATTGCCTTTTCTATAGTAAATTATTCAAAAAATAATTTTCTACTGTCGCAAATTTTAATTACGCCAGGGATTGCCTTTTCTATAGTAAATTATTCAAAAATAATTTTCTACTGTCGCAAATTGTAATTGCGCCAGGGATTGCCTTTTCTATATTAAATTATTCAAAAAAATAATTTTTTACTGTCGCAAATTTTAATTACGCCAGGTATTGCCTTTTCCATAGTAAATTATTCAAAAAATAATTTTTTACTGTCGCAAATTTTAAGTGCGCCAGGGATTGCCTTTTCTATAGTAAATTATTCAAAAAATAATTTTTTATGTCGCAAATTTTAATTACGCCTGGGATTGCCTTTTCTATAGTAAATTATTCAAAAAATAATTTTCTACTGTCGCAAATTTTAATTGCGCCAGGGATTGCCTTTTCTATAGTAAATTATTCAAAAAATAATTTTCTACTGTCGCAAATTTTAATTACGCCAGGGATTGCCTTTTCTATAGTAAATTATTCAAAAAATAATTTTTTTACTGTCGCAAATTTTAATTACGCCAGGATTGCCTTTTCTATAGTAAATTATTCAAAAAATAATTTTTACTGTCGCAAATTTTAATTGCGCCAGGGATTGCCTTTTCTATAGTAAATTATTCAAAAAATAATTTTCTACTGTCGCAAATTTTAATTACGCCATGGATTGCCTTTTCTATAGTAAATTATTCAAAAAATAATTTTTTACTGTCGCAAATTTTAAATACGCCAGGGATTGCCTTTACTATAGTAAATTATTCAAAAAATAATTTTCTACTGTCGCAAATTTTAATTGCGCCAGGGATTGCCTTTTCTATAGTAAATTATTCAAAAAAAAATTTTCTACTGTCGCAAATTTTAATTGCGCCAGGGATTGCCTTTTCTATAGTAAATTATTCAAAAAATAATTGTCTACTGTCGCAAATTTTAATTACGCCAGGGATTGCCTTTTCTATAGTAAATTATTCAAAAAATAATTTTCTGCTGTCGCAAATTTTAATTACGCCACGGATTGCCTTTTCTATAGTAAATTATTCAAAAAATAATTTTCTACTGTCGCAAATTTTAATTACGCCAGGGATTGCCTTTTATATAGTAAATTATTCAAAAAATAATTTTCTACTGTCGCACATTTTAAATACGCCAGGGATTGCCTTTTCTATAGTAAATTATTCAAAAAATAATTTTCTACTGTCGCAAATTTTAATTACGCCAGGGATTGCCTTTACTATAGTAAATTATTCAAAAAATAATTTTCTACTGTCGCAAATTTTAATTGCGCCAGGGATTGCCTTTTCTATAGTAAATTATTCAAAAAATAATTTTCTACTGTCGCAAATTTTAATTACGCCAGGGATTGCCTTTTCTATAGTAAATTATTCAAAAAATAATTTTTTACTGTCGCAAATTTTAATTACGCCAGGGATTGCCTTTTCTATAGTAAATTATTCAAAAAATAATTTTTTAATGTCGCAAATTTTAATTGCGCCAGGGATTGCCTTTTCTATAGTAAATTATTCAAAAAATAATTTTCTACTGTCGCAAATTTTAACTACGCCAGGGATTGCCTTTTCTATAGTAAATTATTCAAAAAATAATTTTTTACTGTCGCAAATTTTAAGTGCGCCAGGGATTGCCTTTTCTATAGTAAATTATTCAAAAAATAATTTTTTACTCTCGCAAATTTCAATTTCGCCAGGTAAATATTTCACAAATTAATTTTTTACTGTCGCAAATTTTAAATACGCCAGGGATTGCCTTTTCTATAGTAAATTGTTCAAAAAATAATTTTCTGCTGTCGAAAATTTTAATTACGCCAGGGATTGCTTTTCTATATTAAATTATTCAAAAAATAATTTTCTACTGTCGCAAATTTTAATTACGCCAGGGATTGCCTTTTCTATAGTAAATTATTCAAAAAATAATTTTCTACTATCGCAAATTTTAAATACGCCAGGGATTGCCTTTTTTATAATAAATTATTCAAAAAATAATTTTCTACTGTCGCAAATTTTAATTGCGCCAGGGATTGCCTTTTCTATAGTAAATTATTCAAAAAATAATTTTCTACTGTCGCAAATTTTAAATACGCCAGGGATTGCCTTTTCTATAGTAAATTATTCAAAAAATAATTTTTTACTGTCGCAAATTTTAAGTGCGCCAGGGATTGCCTTTTCTATAGTAAATTATTCAAAAAATAATTTTTTACTGTCGCAAATTTTAATTACGCCAGGGATTGCCTTTTCTATAGTAAATTATTCAAAAAATAATTTTTTACTGTCGCAAATTTTAAATACGCCAGGGATTGCCTTTTCTATAGTAAATTATTCAAAAAATAATTTTTTACTGTCGCAAATTTTAAATATCCCAGGGATTGCCTTTTCTATAGTAAATTTCTCACAAATTAATTTCTAACTGTCGCAAATTTTAATTGCGCCAGGGATTGCCTATTCTATAGTAAATTATTCAAAAAATAATTTTCTACTGTCGCAAATTTTAAGTGCGCCAGGGATTGCCTTTTCTATAGTAAAATTTGCAAAAAATAATTTTTTACTGTCGCAAATTTTAATTGCGCCAGGGATTGCCTTTTCTACAGTAAATTATTCAAAAAATAATTTTCTGCTGTCGCATATATTAAATACGACAGGGATTGCCTTTTCTATAGTAAATTTTGCAAAAAAATAATTTTTTACTGTCGCAAATTTTAAATATCCCAGGGATTGCCTTTTCTATAGTAAATTTCTCACAAATTAATTTTTTACTGTCGCAAATTTTAAATACGCCAGGGATTGCCTTTTCTATAGTAAATTATTCAAAAAATAATTTTCTACTGTCGCAAATTTTAATTACGCCAGGGATTGCCTTTTCTATAGTAAATTATTCAAAACATAATTTTCTACTGTCGCAAATTTTAATTACGCCAGGGATTGCCTTTTCTATAGTAAATTATTCAAAAAATAATTTTATACTGTCGCAAATTTTAATTACGCCAGGGATTGCCTTTTCTATAGTAAATTATTCAAAAAATAATTTTCTACTGTCGCAAATTTTAATTACGCCAGGGATTGCCTTTTCTATAGTAAATTATTCAAAAAATAATTTTCAACTGTCGCAAATTTTAATTACGCCAGGGATTGCCTTTTCTATAGTAAATTATTCAAAAAATAATTTTTTACTGTCGCAAATTTTAATTACGCCAGGGATTGCCTTTTCTATAGTAAATTATTCAATAAAAATTATTTTCAACTGTCGCAAATTTTAATTACGCCAGGGATTGCCTTTTCTATAGTAAATTATTCAAAAAAAAATTTTTTACTGTCGCAAATTTTAAGTGCGCCAGGGATTGCCTTTTCTATAGTAAATTTTGCAAAAAATAATTTTTTACTGTCGCAAATTTTAATTGCGCCAGGCATTGCCTTTTCTATAGTAAATTATTCAAAAAATAATTTTCAACTGTCGCAAATTGTAATTGCGCCAGGGATTGCCTTTTCTATAGTAAATTATTCAAAAAATAATTTTTTACTGTCGCAAATTTTAATTACGCCAGGGATTGCCTTTTCTATAGTAAATTATTCAAAAAATAATTTTCAACTGTCGCAAATTTTAATTGCGCCAGGGATTGCCTTTTCTATAGTAAATTATTCAAAAAATAATTTTCAACTGTCGCAAATTTTAATTACGCCAGGGATTACCTTTTCTATAGTAAATTATTCAAAAAATAATTTTCTACTGTCGCAAATTTTAATTACGCCAGGGGTTGCCTTTTCTATAGTAAATTTTGCAAAAAATAATTTTTTACTGTCGCAAATTTTAATTGCGCCAGAGATTGCCTTTTCTATAGTAAATTATTCAAAAAATAATTTTCAACTGTCGCAAATTTTAATTACGCCAGGGATTGCCTTTTCTATAGTAAATTTTGCAAAAAATAATTTTCTACTGTCGCAAATTTTAATTACGCCAGGGATTGCATTTTCTATAGTAAATTATTCAAAAAATAATTTTCAACTGTCGCAAATTTTAATTACGCCAGGGATTGCCTTTTCTATAGTAAATTATTCAAAAAATAATTTTATACTGTCGCAAATTTTAATTACGCCAGGGATTGCCTTTTCTATAGTAAATTATTCAAAAAATAATTTTATACTGTCGCAAATTTTAAGTGCGCCAGGGATTGCCTTTTCTGTAGTAAATTTTGCAAAAAATAATTTTTTACTGTCGCAAATTTTAATTGCGCCAGGGATTGCCTTTTCTACAGTAAATTATTCAAAAAATAATTTTCTACTGTCGCAAATTTTAATTACGCCAGGGATTGCCTTTTCTATAGTAAATTATTCAAAAAATAATTTTCAACTGTCGCAAATTTTAATTACGCCAGGGATTGCCTTTTCTCTAGTAAATTATTCAAAAAATAATTTTCAACTGTCGCAAATTTTAATTACGTCAAGCAATTGCCTTTTCTATAGTAAATTATTCAAAAAATAATTTTTTGCTGTCGCAAATTTTCAGTGCGCCAGGGATTGCCTTTTCTATAGTAAATTATTCAAAAAATAATTTTATACTGTCGCAAATTTTAATTACGCCAGGGATTGCCTTTTCTATAGTAAATTATTCAAAAAATAATTTTTTACTGTCGCAAATTTTAAATGCGCCAGGGATTGCCTTTTCTATAGTAAATTATTCAAAAAATAATTTTCTACTGTCGCAAATTTTAATTACGCCAGGGATTGCCTTTTCTATAGTAAATTATTCAAAAAATAATTTTCTACTTTCGCAAATTGTTATTGCGCCAGGGATTGCCTTTTCTATAGTAAATTATTCAAAAAATAATTTTTTACTGTCGCAAATTTTAATTACGCCAGGGATTGCCTTTTCTATAGTAAATTATTCAAAAAATAATTTTTTACTGCCGCAAATTTTAATTACGCCAGGGATTGCCTTTTCTATAGTAAATTATTCAAAAAATAATTTTTTACTGTCGCAAATTTTAATTACGCCAGGGATTGCCTTTTCTATAGTAAATTATTCAAAAAATAATTTTCTACTGTCGCAAATTTTAATTACGCCAGGGATTGCCTTTTCTATAGTAAATTATTCAAAAAATAATTTTCTACTGTCGCAAATTTTAATTACGCCAGGGATTGCCTTTTCTATAGTAAATTATTCAAAAAATAATTTTCAACTGTCGCAAATTTTAATTACGCCAGGGATTGCCTTTTCTATAGTAAATTATTCAAAAAATAATTTTTTACTGTCGCAAATTTTAATTGCGCCAGGGATTGCCTTTTCTATAGTAAATTATTCAAAAAATAATTTTATACTGTCGCAAATTTTAATTACGCCAGGGATTGCCTTTTCTATAGTAAATTTTGCAAAAAATAATTTTCAACTGTCGCAAATTTTAATTACGCCAGGGATTGCCTTTTCTATAGTAAATTATTCAAAAAATAATTTTTTACTGTCGCAAATTTTAATTACGCCAGGGATTGCCTTTTCTATAGTAAATTATTCAAAAAATAATTTTCAACTGTCGCAAATTTTAATTACGCCAGGGATTGCATTTTCTATAGTAAATTATTCAAAAAATAATTTTCAACTGTCGCAAATTTTAATTACGCCAGGGATTGCCTTTTCTATAGTAAATTATTCAAAAAATAATTTTATACTGTCGCAAATTTTAATTACGCCAGGGATTGCCTTTTCTATAGTAAATTATTCAAAAAATAATTTTATACTGTCGCAAATTTTAAGTGCGCCAGGGATTGCCTTTTCTGTAGTAAATTTTTCAAAAAATAATTTTTTACTGTCGCAAATTTTAATTGCGCCAGGGATTGTCCTTTCTACAGTAAATTATTCAAAAAATAATTTTCTACTGTCGCAAATTTTAATTACGCCAGGGATTGCCTTTTCTATAGTAAATTATTCAAAAAATAATTTTCAACTGTCGCAAATTTTAATTACGCCAGGGATTGCCTTTTCTCTAGTAAATTATTCAAAAAATAATTTTCAACTGTCGCAAATTTTAATTACGTCAAGCAATTGCCTTTTCTATAGTAAATTATTCAAAAAATAATTTTTTACTGTCGCAAATTTTCAGTGCGCCAGGGATTGCCTTTTCTATAGTAAATTATTCAAAAAATAATTTTATACTGTCGCAAATTTTTATTACGCCAGGGATTGCCTTTTCTATAGTAAATTATTCAAAAAATAATTTTTTACTGTCGCAAATTTTAAATGCGCCAGGGATTGCCTTTTCTATAGTAAATTATTCAAAAAATAATTTTCTACTGTCGCAAATTTTAATTACGCCAGGGATTGCCTTTTCTATAGTAAATTATTCAAAAAATATTTTTCTACTGTCGCAAATTGTTATTGCGCCAGGTATTGCCTTTTCTATAGTAAATTATTCAAAAAATAATTTTTTACTGTCGCAAATTTTAATTACGCCAAGGATTGCCTTTTCTATAGTAAATTATTCAAAAAATAATTTTTTACTGCCGCAAATTTTAATTACGCCAGGGATTGCCTTTTCTATAGTAAATTATTCAAAAAATAATTTTTTACTGTCGCAAATTTTAATTACGCCAGGGATTGCCTTTTCTATAGTAAATTATTCAAAAAATAATTTTCTACTGTCGCAAATTTTAATTACGCCAGGGATTGCCTTTTCTATAGTAAATTATTCAAAAAATAATTTTCTACTGTCGCAAATTTTAATTACGCCAGGGATTGCCTTTTCTATAGTAAATTATTCAAAAAATAATTTTCAACTGTCGCAAATTTTAATTACGCCAGGGATTGCCTTTTCTATAGTAAATTATTCAAAAAATAATTTTCAACTGTCGCAAATTTTAATTACGCCAGGGATTGCCTTTTTATAGTAAATTATTCAAAAAATAATTTTATACTGTCGCAAATTTTAATTACGCCAGGGATTGCCTTTTCTATAGTAAATTATTCAAAAAATAATTTTATACTGTCGCAAATTTTAAGTGCGCCAGGGATTGCCTTTTCTGTAGTAAATTTTGCAAAAAATAATTTTTTACTGTCGCAAATTTTAATTGCGCCAGGGATTGTCCTTTCTACAGTAAATTATTCAAAAAATAATTTTCTACTGTCGCAAATTTTAATTACGCCAGGGATTGCCTTTTCTATAGTAAATTATTCAAAAAATAATTTTCAACTGTCGCAAATTTTAATTACGCCCGGGATTGCCTTTTCTCTAGTAAATTATTCAAAAAATAATTTTCAACTGTCGCAAATTTTAATTACGTCAAGCAATTGCCTTTTCTATAGTAAATTATTCAAAAAATAATTTTTTACTGTCGCAAATTTTCAGTGCGCCAGGGATTGCCTTTTCTATAGTAAATTATTCAAAAAATAATTTTATACTGTCGCAAATTTTTATTACGCCAGGGGTTGCCTTTTCTATAGTAAATTATTCAAAAAATAATTTTTTACTGTCGCAAATTTTAAATGCGCCAGGTATTGCCTTTTCTATAGTAAATTATTCAAAAAATAATTTTCTACTGTCGCAAATTTTAATTACGCCAGGGATTGCCTTTTCTATAGTAAATTATTCAAAAAATATTTTTCTACTGTCGCAAATTGTTATTGCGCCAGGTATTGCCTTTTCTATAGTAAATTATTCAAAAAATAATTTTTTACTGTCGCAAATTTTAATTACGCCAAGGATTGCCTTTTCTATAGTAAATTATTCAAAAAATAATTTTTTACTGCCGCAAATTTTAATTACGCCAGGGATTGCCTTTTCTATAGTAAATTATTCAAAAAATAATTTTTTACTGTCGCAAATTTTAATTACGCCAGGGATTGCCTTTTCTATAGTAAATTATTCAAAAAATAATTTTCTACTGTCGCAAATTTTAATTACGCCAGGGATTGCCTTTTCTATAGTAAATTATTCAAAAAATAATTTTCTACTGTCGCAAATTTTAATTACGCCAGGGATTGCCTTTTCTATAGTAAATTATTCAAAAAATAATTTTCAACTGTCGCAAATTTTAATTACGCCAGGGATTGCCTTTTCTATAGTAAATTATTCAAAAAATAATTTTTTACTGTCGCAAATTTTAATTGCGCCAGGGATTGCCTTTTCTATAGTAAATTATTCAAAAAATAATTTTATACTGTCGCAAATTTTAATTACGCCAGGGATTGCCTTTTCTATAGTAAATTTTGCAAAAAATAATTTTCAACTGTCGCAAATTTTAATTACGCCAGGGATTGCCTTTTCTATAGTAAATTATTCAAAAAATAATTTTCAACTGTCGCAAATTTTAATTACGCCAGGGATTGCCTTTTCTATAGTAAATTATTCAAAAAATAATTTTTTACTGTCGCAAATTTTAATTGCGCCAGGGATTGCCTTTTCTATAGTAAATTATTCAAAAAATAATTTTATACTGTCGCAAATTTTAATTACGCCAGGGATTGCCTTTTCTATAGTAAATTTTGCAAAAAATAATTTTCAACTGTCGCAAATTTTAATTACGCCAGGGATTGCCTTTTCTATAGTAAATTATTCAAAAAATAATTTTTTACTGTCGCAAATTTTAATTACGCCAGGGATTGCCTTTTCTATAGTAAATTATTCAAAAAATAATTTTCAACTGTCGCAAATTTTAATTACGCCAGGGATTGCATTTTCTATAGTAAATTATTCAAAAAATAATTTTCTACTGTCGCAAATTTTAATTACGCCAGGGATTGCCTTTTCTATAGTAAATTATTCAAAAAATAATTTTCAACTGTCGCAAATTTTAATTACGCCAGGGATTGCCTTTGCTCTAGTAATTTATTCAAAAAATAATTTTCAACTGTCGCAAATTTTAATTACGTCAAGCAATTGCCTTTTCTATAGTAAATTATTCAAAAAAAAATTTCTACTGTCGCAAATTTTAATTGCGCCAGGGATTGCCTTTTCTATAGTAAATTATTCAAAAAATAATTGTCTACTGTCGCAAATTTTAATTACGCCAGGGATTGCCTTTTCTATAGTAAATTATTCAAAAAATAATTTTCTGCTGTCGCAAATTTTAATTACGCCAGGGATTGCCTTTTCTATAGTAAATTATTCAAAAAATAATTTTCTACTGTCGCAAATTTTAATTACGCCAGGGATTGCCTTTTCTATAGTAAATTTTGCAAAAAATAATTTTCTACTGTCGCAAATTTTAAATACGCCAGGGATTGCCTTTTCTATAGTAAATTATTCAAAAAATAATTTTCTACTGTCGCAAATTTTAATTGCGCCAGGGATTGCCTTTTCTATAGTAAATTATTCAAAAAAAATTTTCTACTGTCGCAAATTTTAATTACGCCAGGGATTGCCTTTACTATAGTAAATTATTCAAAAAATAATTTTCTACTGTCGCAAATTTTAATTGCGCCAGGGATTGCCTTTTCTATAGTAAATTATTCAAAAAATAATTTTCTACTGTCGCAAATTTTAATTACGCCAGGGAATGCCTTTTCTATAGTAAATTATTCAAAAAATAATTTTTTACTGGCGCAAATTTTAATTACGCCAGGGATTGCCTCTTCTATAGTAAATTATTCAAAAAATAATTTTTTAATGTCGCAAATTTTAATTGCGCCAGGGATTGCCTTTTCTATAGTAAATTATTCAAAAAATAATTTTCTACTGTCGCAAATTTTAATTACGCCAGGGATTGCCTTTTCTATAGTAAATTATTCAAAAAATAATTTTCAACTGTCGCAAATTTTAATTACGCCAGGGATTGCATTTTCTATAGTAAATTATTCAAAAAATAATTTTCTACTGTCGCAAATTTTAATTACGCCAGGGATTGCCTTTTCTATAGTAAATTATTCAAAAAATAATTTTCAACTGTCGCAAATTTTAATTACGCCAGGGATTGCCTTTGCTCTAGTAATTTATTCAAAAAATAATTTTCAACTGTCGCAAATTTTAATTACGTCAAGCAATTGCCTTTTCTATAGTAAATTATTCAAAAAAAAATTTCTATTGTCGCAAATTTTAATTGCGCCAGGGATTGCCTTTTCTATAGTAAATTATTCAAAAAATAATTGTCTACTGTCGCAAATTTTAATTACGCCAGGGATTGCCTTTTCTATAGTAAATTATTCAAAAAATAATTTTCTGCTGTCGCAAATTTTAATTACGCCAGGGATTGCCTTTTCTATAGTAAATTATTCAAAAAATAATTTTCTACTGTCGCAAATTTTAATTACGCCAGGGATTGCCTTTTCTATAGTAAATTTTGCAAAAAATAATTTTCTACTGTCGCAAATTTTAAATACGCCAGGGATTGCCTTTTCTATAGTAAATTATTCAAAAAATAATTTTCTACTGTCGCAAATTTTAATTGCGCCAGGGATTGCCTTTTCTATAGTAAATTATTCAAAAAAAATTTTCTACTGTCGCAAATTTTAATTACGCCAGGGATTGCCTTTACTATAGTAAATTATTCAAAAAATAATTTTCTACTGTCGCAAATTTTAATTGCGCCAGGGATTGCCTTTTCTATAGTAAATTATTCAAAAAATAATTTTCTACTGTCGCAAATTTTAATTACGCCAGGGAATGCCTTTTCTATAGTAAATTATTCAAAAAATAATTTTTTACTGGCGCAAATTTTAATTACGCCAGGGATTGCCTTTTCTATAGTAAATTATTCAAAAAATAATTTTTTAATGTCGCAAATTTTAATTGCGCCAGGGATTGCCTTTTCTATAGTAAATTATTCAAAAAATAATTTTCTACTGTCGCAAATTTTAATTACGCCAGGGATTGCCTTTTCTATAGTAAATTATTCAAAAAATAATTTTTTACTGTCGCAAATTTTAAGTGCGCCAGGGATTGCCTTTTCTATAGTAAATTATTCAAAAAATAATTTTTTACTCTCGCAAATTTCAATTTCGCCAGGTAAATATTTCACAAATTAATTTTTTACTGTCGCAAATTTTAAATACGCCAGGGATTGCCTTTTCTATAGTAAATTGTTCAAAAAATAATTTTCTGCTGTCGAAAATTTTAATTACGCCAGGGATTGCTTTTCAATATTAAATTATTCAAAAAATAATTTTCTACTGTCGCAAATTTTAATTACGCCAGGGATTGCCTTTTTTATAGTAAATTATTCAAAAAATAATTTTCTACTATCGCAAATTTTAAATACGCCAGGGATTGCCTTTTTTATAATAAATTATTCAAAAAATAATTTTCTACTGTCGCAAATTTTAATTGCGCCAGGGATTGCCTTTTCTATAGTAAATTATTCAAAAAATAATTTTCTACTGTCGCAAATTTTAAATACGCCAGGGATTGCCTTTTCTATAGTAAATTATTCAAAAAATAATTTTTTACTGTCGCAAATTTTAAGTGCGCCAGGGATTGCCTTTTCTATAGTAAATTATTCAAAAAATAATTTTTTACTGTCGCAAATTTTAATTACGCCAGGGATTGCCTTTTCTATAGTAAATTATTCAAAAAATAATTTTTTACTGTCGCAAATTTTAAATACGCCAGGGATTGCCTTTTCTATAGTAAATTATTCAAAAAATAATTTTTTACTGTCGCAAATTTTAAATATCCCAGGGATTGCCTTTTCTATAGTAAATTTCTCACAAATTAATTTCTTACTGTCGCAAATTTTAATTGCGCCAGGGATTGCCTATTCTATAGTAAATTATTCAAAAAATAATTTTCTACTGTCGCAAATTTTAAGTGCGCCAGGGATTGCCTTTTCTATAGTAAATTTTGCAAAAAATAATTTTTTACTGTCGCAAATTTTACTTGCGCCAGGGATTGCCTTTTCTACAGTAAATTATTCAAAAAATAATTTTCTGCTGTCGCATATTTTAAATACGACAGGGATTGCCTTTTCTATAGTAAATTTTGCAAAAAAATAATTTTTTACTGTCGCAAATTTTAAATATCCCAGGGATTGCCTTTTCTATAGTAATTTTCTCACAAATTAATTTTTTACTGTCGCAAATTTTAAATACGCCAGGGATTGCCTTTTCTATAGTAAATTATTCAAAAAATAATTTTCTACTGTCGCAAATTTTAATTACGCCAGGGATTGCCTTTTCTATAGTAAATTATTCAAAACATAATTTTCTACTGTCGCAAATTTTAATTACGCCAGGGATTGCCTTTTCTATAGTAAATTATTCAAAAAATAATTTTATACTGTCGCAAATTTTAATTACGCCAGGGATTGCCTTTTCTATAGTAAATTATTCAAAAAATAATTTTCTACTGTCGCAAATTTTAATTACGCCAGGGATTGCCTTTTCTATAGTAAATTATTCAAAAAATAATTTTCAACTGTCGCAAATTTTAATTACGCCAGGGATTGCCTTTTCTATAGTAAATTATTCAAAAAATAATTTTTTACTGTCGCAAATTTTAATTACACCAGGGATTGCCTTTTCTATAGTAAATTATTCAAAAAATAATTTTCAACTGTCGCAAATTTTAATTACGCCAGGGATTGCCTTTTCTATAGTAAATTATTCAAAAAAAAATTTTTTACTGTCGCAAATTTTAAGTGCGCCAGGGATTGCCTTTTCTATAGTAAATTTTGCAAAAAATAATTTTTTACTGTCGCAAATTTTAATTGCGCCAGGGATTGCCTTTTCTATAGTAAATTATTCAAAAAATAATTTTCAACTGTCGCAAATTGTAATTGCGCCAGGGATTGCCTTTTCTATAGTAAATTATTCAAAAAATAATTTTTTACTGTCGCAAATTTTAATTACGCCAGGGATTGCCTTTTCTATAGTAAATTATTCAAAAAATAATTTTCAACTGTCGCATATTTTAATTGCGCCAAGGATTGCCTTTTCTATAGTAAATTATTCAAAAAATAATGTTCAACTGTCGCAAATTTTAATTACGCCAGGGATTACCTTTTCTATAGTAAATTATTCAAAAAATAATTTTCTACTGTCGCAAATTTTAATTACGCCAGGGGTTGCCTTTTCTATAGTAAATTTTGCAAAAAATAATTTTTTACTGTCGCAAATTTTAATTGCGCCAGAGATTGCCTTTTCTATAGTAAATTATTCAAAAAATAATTTTCAACTGTCGCAAATTTTAATTACGCCAGGGATTGCCTTTTCTATAGTAAATTTTGCAAAAAATAATTTTCTACTGTCGCAAATTTTAATTACGCCAGGGATTGCATTTTCTATAGTAAATTATTCAAAAAATAATTTTCAACTGTCGCAAATTTTAATTACGCCAGGGATTGCCTTTTCTATAGTAAATTATTCAAAAAATAATTTTATACTGTCGCAAATTTTAATTACGCCAGGGATTGCCTTTTCTATAGTAAATTATTCAAAAAATAATTTTATACTGTCGCAAATTTTAAGTGCGCCAGGGATTGCCTTTTCTGTAGTAAATTTTGCAAAAAATAATTTTTTACTGTCGCAAATTTTAATTGCGCCAGGGATTGCCTTTTCTACAGTAAATTATTCAAAAAATAATTTTCTACTGTCGCAAATTTTAATTACGCCAGGGATTGCCTTTTCTATAGTAAATTATTCAAAAAATAATTTTCAACTGTCGCAAATTTTAATTACGCCAGGGATTGCCTTTTCTCTAGTAAATTATTCAAAAAATAATTTTCAACTGTCGCAAATTTTAATTACGCCAGGGTTGCCTTTTCTATAGTAAATTATTCAAAAAATAATTTTCTACTGTCGCAAATTTTAATTACGCCAGGGATTGCCTTTTCTATAGTAAATTATTCAAAAAATAATTTTCTACTGTCGCAAATTTTAATTACGCCAGGGATTGCCTTTTCTATAGTAAATTATTCAAAAAATAATTTTCAACTGTCGCAAATTTTAATTACGCCAGGGATTGCCTTTTCTATAGTAAATTATTCAAAAAATAATTTTTTACTGTCGCAAATTTTAATTGCGCCATGGATTGCCTTTTCTATAGTAAATTATTCAAAAAATAATTTTATACTGTCGCAAATTTTAATTACGCCAGGGATTGCCTTTTCTATAGTAAATTTTGCAAAAAATAATTTTCAACTGTCGCAAATTTTAATTACGCCAGGGATTGCCTTTTCTATAGTAAATTATTCAAAAAATAATTTTTTACTGTCGCAAATTTTAATTACGCCTGGGATTGCCTTTTCTATAGTAAATTATTCAAAAAATAATTTTCTGCTGTCGCAAATTTTAATTACGCCAGGGATTGCCTTTTCTATAGTAAATTATTCAAAAAATAATTTTCTACTGTCGCAAATTTTAATTACGCCAGGGATTGCCTTTTCTATAGTAAATTTTGCAAAAAATAATTTTCTACTGTCGCAAATTTTAAATACGCCAGGGATTGCCTTTTCTATAGTAAATTATTCAAAAAATAATTTTCTACTGTCGCAAATTTTAATTGCGCCAGGGATTGCCTTTTCTATAGTAAATTATTCAAAAAAAATTTTCTACTGTCGCAAATTTTAATTACGCCAGGGATTGCCTTTACTATAGTAAATTATTCAAAAAATAATTTTCTACTGTCGCAAATTTTAATTGCGCCAGGGATTGCCTTTTCTATAGTAAATTATTCAAAAAATAATTTTCTACTGTCGCAAATTTTAATTACGCCAGGGATTGCCTTTTCTATAGTAAATTATTCAAAAAATAATTTTTTACTGTCGCAAATTTTAATTACGCCAGGGATTGCCTTTTCTATAGTAAATTATTCAAAAAATAATTTTTTAATGTCGCAAATTTTAATTGCGCCAGGGATTGCCTTTTCTATAGTAAATTATTCAAAAAATAATTTTCTACTGTCGCAAATTTTAATTACGCCAGGGATTGCCTTTTCTATAGTAAATTATTCAAAAAATAATTTTTTACTGTCGCAAATTTTAAGTTCGCCAGGGATTGCCTTTTCTATAGTAAATTATTCAAAAAATAATTTTTTACTCTCGCAAATTTCAATTTCGCCAGGTAAATATTTCACAAATTAATTTTTTACTGTCGCAAATTTTAAATACGCCAGGGATTGCCTTTTCTATAGTAAATTGTTCAAAAAATAATTTTCTGCTGTCGAAAATTTTAATTACGCCAGGGATTGCTTTTCTATATTAAATTATTCAAAAAATAATTTTCTACTGTCGCAAATTTTAATTACGCCAGGGATTGCCTTTTCTATAGTAAATTATTCAAAAAATAATTTTCTACTATCGCAAATTTTAAATACGCCAGGGATTGCCTTTTTTATAATAAATTATTCAAAAAATAATTTTCTACTGTCGCAAATTTTAATTGCGCCAGGGATTGCCTTTTCTATAGTAAATTATTCAAAAAATAATTTTCTACTGTCGCAAATTTTAAATACGCCAGGGATTGCCTTTTCTATAGTAAATTATTCAAAAAATAATTTTTTACTGTCGCAAATTTTAAGTGCGCCAGGGATTGCCTTTTCTATAGTAAATTATTCAAAAAATAATTTTTTACTGTCGCAAATTTTAATTACGCCAGGGATTGCCTTTTCTATAGTAAATTATTCAAAAAATAATTTTTTACTGTCGCAAATTTTAAATACGCCAGGGATTGCCTTTTCTATAGTAAATTATTCAAAAAATAATTTTTTACTGTCGCAAATTTTAAATATCCCAGGGATTGCCTTTTCTATAGTAAATTTCTCACAAATTAATTTCTTACTGTCGCAAATTTTAATTGCGCCAGGGATTGCCTATTCTATAGTAAATTATTCAAAAAATAATTTTCTACTGTCGCAAATTTTAAGTGCGCCAGGGATTGCCTTTTCTATAGTAAATTTTGCAAAAAATAATTTTTTACTGTCGCAAATTTTAATTGCGCCAGGGATTGCCTTTTCTACAGTAAATTATTCAAAAAATAATTTTCTGCTGTCGCATATTTTAAATACGACAGGGATTGCCTTTTCTATAGTAAATTTTGCAAAAAAATAATTTTTTACTGTCGCAAATTTTAAATATCCCAGGGATTGCCTTTTCTATAGTAAATTTCTCACAAATTAATTTTTTACTGTCGCAAATTTTAAATACGACAGGGATTGACTTTTCTATAGTAAATTATTCAAAAAATAATTTTCTACTTTCGCAAATTTTAATTACGCCAGGGATTGCCTTTTCTATAGTAAATTATTCAAAACATAATTTTCTACTGTCGCAAATTTTAATTACGCCAGGGATTGCCTTTTCTATAGTAAATTATTCAAAAAATAATTTTATACTGTCGCAAATTTTAATTACGCCAGGGATTGCCTTTTCTATAGTAAATTATTCAAAAAATAATTTTCTACTGTCGCAAATTTTAATTACGCCAGGGATTGCCTTTTCTATAGTAAATTATTCAAAAAATAATTTTCAACTGTCGCAAATTTTAATTACGCCAGGGATTGCCTTTTCTATAGTAAATTATTCAAAAAATAATTTTTTACTGTCGCAAATTTTAATTACACCAGGGATTGCCTTTTCTATAGTAAATTATTCAAAAAATAATTTTCAACTGTCGCAAATTTTAATTACGCCAGGGATTGCCTTTTCTATAGTAAATTATTCAAAAAAAAATTTTTTACTGTCGCAAATTTTAAGTGCGCCAGGGATTGCCTTTTCTATAGTAAATTTTGCAAAAAATAATTTTTTACTGTCGCAAATTTTAATTGCGCCAGGCATTGCCTTTTCTATAGTAAATTATTCAAAAAATAATTCTCAACTGTCGCAAATTGTAATTGCGCCAGGGATTGCCTTTTCTATAGTAAATTATTCAAAAAATAATTTTTTACTGTCGCAAATTTTAATTACGCCAGGGATTGCCTTTTCTATAGTAAATTATTCAAAAAATAATTTTCAACTGTCGCAAATTTTAATTGCGCCAGGGATTGCCTTTTCTATAGTAAATTATTCAAAAAATAATTTTCAACTGTCGCAAATTTTAATTACGCCAGGGATTACCTTTTCTATAGTAAATTATTCAAAAAATAATTTTCTACTGTCGCAAATTTTAATTACGCCAGGGGTTGCCTTTTCTATAGTAAATTTTGCAAAAAATAATTTTTTACTGTCGCAAATTTTAATTGCGCCAGAGATTGCCTTTTCTATAGTAAATTATTCAAAAAATAATTTTCAACTGTCGCAAATTTTAATTACGCCAGGGATTGCCTTTTCTATAGTAAATTTTGCAAAAAATAATTTTCTACTGTCGCAAATTTTAATTACGCCAGGGATTGCATTTTCTATAGTAAATTATTCAAAAAATAATTTTCAACTGTCGCAAATTTTAATTACGCCAGGGATTGCCTTTTCTATAGTAAATTATTCAAAAAATAATTTTATACTGTCGCAAATTTTAATTACGCCAGGGATTGCCATTTCTATAGTAAATTATTCAAAAAATAATTTTATACTGTCGCAAATTTTAAGTGCTCCAGGGATTGCCTTTTCTGTAGTAAATTTTGCAAAAAATAATTTTTTACTGTCGCAAATTTTAATTGCGCCAGGGATTGCCTTTTCTACAGTAAATTATTCAAAAAATAATTTTCTACTGTCGCAAATTTTAATTACGCCAGGGATTGCCTTTTCTATAGTAAATTATTCAAAAAATAATTTTCAACTGTCGCAAATTTTAATTACGCCAGGGATTGCCTTTTCTCTAGTAAATTATTCAAAAAATAATTTTCAACTGTCGCAAATTTTAATTACGTCAAGCAATTGCCTTTTCTATAGTAAATTATTCAAAAAATAATTTTTTACTGTCGCAAATTTTCAGTGCGCCAGGGATTGCCTTTTCTATAGTAAATTATTCAAAAAATAATTTTATACTGTCGCAAATTTTAATTACGCCAGGGATTGCCTTTTCTATAGTAAATTATTCAAAAAATAATTTTTTACTGTCGCAAATTTTAAATGCGCCAGGGATTGCCTTTTCTATAGTAAATTATCCAAAAAATAATTTTCTACTGTCGCAAATTTTAATTACGCCAGGGATTGCCTTTTCTATAGTAAATTATTCAAAAAATAATTTTCTACTGTCGCAAATTGTTATTGCGCCAGGGATTGCCTTTTCTATAGTAAATTATTCAAAAAATAATTTTTTACTGTCGCAAATTTTAATTACGCCAGGGATTGCCTTTTCTATAGTAAATTATTCAAAAAATAATTTTTTACTGCCGCAAATTTTAATTACGCCAGGGATTGCCTTTTCTATAGTAAATTATTCAAAAAATAATTTTTTACTGTCGCAAATTTTAATTACGCCAGGGATTGCCTTTTCTATAGTAAATTATTCAAAAAATAATTTTCTACTGTCGCAAATTTTAATTACGCCAGGGATTGCCTTTTCTATAGTAAATTATTCAAAAAATAATTTTCTACTGTCGCAAATTTTAATTACGCCAGGGATTGCCTTTTCTATAGTAAATTATTCAAAAAATAATTTTCAACTGTCGCAAATTTTAATTACGCCAGGGATTGCCTTTTCTATAGTAAATTATTCAAAAAATAATTTGTTACTGTCGCAAGTTTTAATTGCGCCAGGGATTGCCTTTTCTATAGTAAATTTTGCAAAAAATAATTTTCTACTGTCGCAAATTTTAAATACGCCAGGGATTGCCTTTTCTATAGTAAATTATTCAAAAAATAATTTTCTACTGTCGCAAATTTTAATTGCGCCAGGGATTGCCTTTTCTATAGTAAATTATTCAAAAAAAATTTTCTACTGTCGCAAATTTTAATTACGCCAGGGATTGCCTTTACTATAGTAAATTATTCAAAAAATAATTTTCTACTGTCGCAAATTTTAATTGCGCCAGGGATTGCCTTTTCTATAGTAAATTATTCAAAAAATAATTTTCTACTGTCGCAAATTTTAATTACGCCAGGGATTGCCTTTTCTATAGTAAATTATTCAAAAAATAATTTTTTACTGTCGCAAATTTTAATTACGCCAGGGATTGCCTTTTCTATAGTAAATTATTCAAAAAATAATTTTTTAATGTCGCAAATTTTAATTGCGCCAGGGATTGCCTTTTCTATAGTAAATTATTCAAAAAATAATTTTCTACTGTCGCAAATTTTAATTACGCCAGGGATTGCCTTTTCTATAGTAAATTATTCAAAAAATAATTTTTTACTGTCGCAAATTTTAAGTTCGCCAGGGATTGCCTTTTCTATAGTAAATTATTCAAAAAATAATTTTTTACTCTCGCAAATTTCAATTTCGCCAGGTAAATATTTCACAAATTAATTTTTTACTGTCGCAAATTTTAAATACGCCAGGGATTGCCTTTTCTATATTAAATTGTTCAAAAAATAATTTTCTGCTGTCGAAAATTTTAATTACGCCAGGGATTGCTTTTCTATATTAAATTATTCAAAAAATAATTTTCTACTGTCGCAAATTTTAATTACGCCAGGGATTGCCTTTTCTATAGTAAATTATTCAAAAAATAATTTTCTACTATCGCAAATGTTAAATACGCCAGGGATTGACTTTTTTATAATAAATTATTCAAAAAATAATTTTCTACTGTCGCAAATTTTAATTGCGCCAGGGATTGCCTTTTCTATAGTAAATTATTCAAAAAATAATTTTCTACTGTCGCAAATTTTAAATACGCCAGGGATTGCCTTTTCTATAGTAAATTATTCAAAAAATAATTTTTTACTGTCGCAAATTTTAAGTGCGCCAGGATTGCCTTTTCTATAGTAAATTATTCAAAAAATAATTTTTTACTGTCGCAAATTTTAATTACGCCAGGGATTGCCTTTTCTATAGTAAATTATTCAAAAAATAATTTTTTACTGTCGCAAATTTTAAATACGCCAGGGATTGCCTTTTCTATAGTAAATTATTCAAAAAATAATTTTTTACTGTCGCAAATTTTAAATGTCCCAGGGATTGCCTTTTCTATAGTAAATTTCTCACAAATTAATTTCTTACTGTCGCAAATTTTAATTGCGCCAGGGATTGCCTATTCTATAGTAAATTATTCAAAAAATAATTTTCTACTGTCGCAAATTTTAAGTGCGCCAGGGATTGCCTTTTCTATAGTAAATTTTGCAAAAAATAATTTTTTACTGTCGCAAATTTTAATTGCGCCAGGGATTGCCTTTTCTACAGTAAATTATTCAAAAAATAATTTTCTGCTGTCGCATATTTTAAATACGACAGGGATTGCCTTTTCTATAGTAAATTTTGCAAAAAAATAATTTTTTACTGTCGCAAATTTTAAATATCCCAGGGATTGCCTTTTCTATAGTAAATTATTCAAAAAATAATTTTCAACTGTCGCAAATTTTAATTACGCCAGGGATTGCCTTTTCTATAGTAAATTATTCAAAAAATAATTTTTTACTGTCGCAAATTTTAATTACACCAGGGATTGCCTTTTCTATAGTAAATTATTCAAAAAATAATTTTCAACTGTCGCAAATTTTAATTACGCCAGGGATTGCCTTTTCTATAGTAAATTATTCAAAAAAAAATTTTTTACTGTCGCAAATTTTAAGTGCGCCAGGGATTGCCTTTTCTATAGTAAATTTTGCAAAAAATATTTTTTTACTGTCGCAAATTTTAATTGCGCCAGGCATTGCCTTTTCTATAGTAAATTATTCAAAAAATAATTCTCAACTGTCGCAAATTGTAATTGCGCCAGGGATTGCCTTTTCTATAGTAAATTATTCAAAAAATAATTTTCAACTGTCGCAAATTTTAATTACGCCAGGGATTACCTTTTCTATAGTAAATTATTCAAAAAATAATTTTCTACTGTCGCAAATTTTAATTACGCCAGGGGTTGCCTTTTCTATAGTAAATTTTGCAAAAAATAATTTTTTACTGTCGCAAATTTTAATTGCGCCAGAGATTGCCTTTTCTATAGTAAATTATTCAAAAAATAATTTTCAACTGTCGCAAATTTTAATTACGCCAGGGATTGCCTTTTCTATAGTAAATTTTGCAAAAAATAATTTTCTACTGTCGCAAATTTTAATTACGCCAGGGATTGCATTTTCTATAGTAAATTATTCAAAAAATAATTTTCAACTGTCGCAAATTTTAATTACGCCAGGGATTGCCTTTTCTATAGTAAATTATTCAAAAAATAATTTTATACTGTCGCAAATTTTAATTACGCCAGGGATTGCCATTTCTATAGTAAATTATTCAAAAAATAATTTTATACTGTCGCAAATTTTAAGTGCGCCAGGGATTGCCTTTTCTGTAGTAAATTTTGCAAAAAATAATTTTTTACTGTCGCAAATTTTAATTGCGCCAGGGATTGCCTTTTCTACAGTAAATTATTCAAAAAATAATTCTCAACTGTCGCAAATTGTAATTGCGCCAGGGATTGCCTTTTCTATAGTAAATTATTCAAAAAATAATTTTCAACTGTCGCAAATTTTAATTACGCCAGGGATTACCTTTTCTATAGTAAATTATTCAAAAAATAATTTTCTACTGTCGCAAATTTTAATTACGCCAGGGGTTGCCTTTTCTATATTAAATTATTCAAAAAATAATTTTCTACTGTCGCAAATTTTAATTACGCCAGGGATTGCCTTTTCTATAGTAAATTATTCAAAAAATAATTTTCTACTATCGCAAATTTTAAATACGCCAGGGATTGCCTTTTTTATAATAAATTATTCAAAAAATAATTTTCTACTGTCGCAAATTTTAATTGCGCCAGGGATTGCCTTTTCTATAGTAAATTATTCAAAAAATAATTTTCTACTGTCGCAAATTTTAAATACGCCAGGGATTGCCTTTTCTATAGTAAATTATTCAAAAAATAATTTTTTACTGTCGCAAATTTTAAGTGCGCCAGGATTGCCTTTTCTATAGTAAATTATTCAAAAAATAATTTTTTACTGTCGCAAATTTTAATTACGCCAGGGATTGCCTTTTCTATAGTAAATTATTCAAAAAATAATTTTTTACTGTCGCAAATTTTAAATACGCCAGGGATTGCCTTTTCTATAGTAAATTATTCAAAAAATAATTTTTTACTGTCGCAAATTTTAAATATCCCAGGGATTGCCTTTTCTATAGTAAATTTCTCACAAATTAATTTCTTACTGTCGCAAATTTTAATTGCGCCAGGGATTGCCTATTCTATAGTAAATTATTCAAAAAATAATTTTCTACTGTCGCAAATTTTAAGTGCGCCAGGGATTGCCTTTTCTATAGTAAATTTTGCAAAAAATAATTTTTTACTGTCGCAAATTTTAATTGTGCCAGGGATTGCCTTTTCTACAGTAAATTATTCAAAAAATAATTTTCTGCTGTCGCATATTTTAAATACGACAGGGATTGCCTTTTCTATAGTAAATTTTGCAAAAAAATAATTTTTTACTGTCGCAAATTTTAAATATCCCAGGGATTGCCTTTTCTATAGTAAATTTCTCACAAATTAATTTTTTACTGTCGCAAATTTTAAATACGCCAGGGATTGACTTTTCTATAGTAAATTATTCAAAAAATAATTTTCTACTGTCGCAAATTTTAATTACGCCAGGGATTGCCTTTTCTATAGTAAATTATTCAAAACATAATTTTCTACTGTCGCAAATTTTAATTACGCCAGGGATTGCCTTTTCTATAGTAAATTATTCAAAAAATAATTTTTTACTGTCGCAAATTTTAAGTGCGCCAGGATTGCCTTTTCTATAGTAAATTATTCAAAAAATAATTTTTTACTGTCGCAAATTTTAATTACGCCAGGGATTGCCTTTTCTATAGTAAATTATTCAAAAAATAATTTTTTACTGTCGCAAATTTTAAATACGCCAGGGATTGCCTTTTCTATAGTAAATTATTCAAAAAATAATTTTTTACTGTCGCAAATTTTAAATATCCCAGGGATTGCCTTTTCTATAGTAAATTTCTCACAAATTAATTTCTTACTGTCGCAAATTTTAATTGCGCCAGGGATTGCCTATTCTATAGTAAATTATTCAAAAAATAATTTTCTACTGTCGCAAATTTTAAGTGCGCCAGGGATTGCCTTTTCTATAGTAAATTTTGCAAAAAATAATTTTTTACTGTCGCAAATTTTAATTGCGCCAGGGATTGCCTTTTCTACAGTAAATTATTCAAAAAATAATTTTCTGCTGTCGCATATTTTAAATACGACAGGGATTGCCTTTTCTATAGTAAATTTTGCAAAAAAATAATTTTTTACTGTCGCAAATTTTAAATATCCCAGGGATTGCCTTTTCTATAGTAAATTTCTCACAAATTAATTTTTTACTGTCGCAAATTTTAAATACGCCAGGGATTGACTTTTCTATAGTAAATTATTCAAAAAATAATTTTCTACTGTCGCAAATTTTAATTACGCCAGGGATTGCCTTTTCTATAGTAAATTATTCAAAACATAATTTTCTACTGTCGCAAATTTTAATTACGCCAGGGATTGCCTTTTCTATAGTAAATTATTCAAAAAATAATTTTATACTGTCGCAAATTTTAATTACGCCAGGGATTGCCTTTTCTATAGTAAATTATTCAAAAAATAATTTTCTACTGTCGCAAATTTTAATTACGCCAGGGATTGCCTTTTCTATAGTAAATTATTCAAAAAATAATTTTCAACTGTCGCAAATTTTAATTACGCCAGGGATTGCCTTTTCTATAGTAAATTATTCAAAAAATAATTTTTTACTGTCGCAAATTTTAATTACACCAGGGATTGCCTTTTCTATAGTAAATTATTCAAAAAATAATTTTCAACTGTCGCAAATTTTAATTACGCCAGGGATTGCCTTTTCTATAGTAAATTATTCAAAAAAAAATTTTTTACTGTCGCAAATTTTAAGTGCGCCAGGGATTGCCTTTTCTATAGTAAATTTTGCAAAAAATATTTTTTTACTGTCGCAAATTTTAATTGCGCCAGGCATTGCCTTTTCTATAGTAAATTATTCAAAAAATAATTCTCAACTGTCGCAAATTGTAATTGCGCCAGGGATTGCCTTTTCTATAGTAAATTATTCAAAAAATAATTTTCAACTGTCGCAAATTTTAATTACGCCAGGGATTACCTTTTCTATAGTAAATTATTCAAAAAATAATTTTCTACTGTCGCAAATTTTAATTACGCCAGGGGTTGCCTTTTCTATAGTAAATTTTGCAAAAAATAATTTTTTACTGTCGCAAATTTTAATTGCGCCAGAGATTGCCTTTTCTATAGTAAATTATTCAAAAAATAATTTTCAACTGTCGCAAATTTTAATTACGCCAGGGATTGCCTTTTCTATAGTAAATTTTGCAATAAATAATTTTCTACTGTCGCAAATTTTAATTACGCCAGGGATTGCATTTTCTATAGTAAATTATTCAAAAAATAATTTTCAACTGTCGCAAATTTTAATTACGCCAGGGATTGCCTTTTCTATAGTAAATTATTCAAAAAATAATTTTATACTGTCGCAAATTTTAATTACGCCAGGGATTGCCATTTCTATAGTAAATTATTCAAAAAATAATTTTATACTGTCGCAAATTTTAAGTGCGCCAGGGATTGCCTTTTCTGTAGTAAATTTTGCAAAAAATAATTTTTTACTGTCGCAAATTTTAATTGCGCCAGGGATTGCCTTTTCTACAGTAAATTATTCAAAAAATAATTTTCTACTGTCGCAAATTTTAATTACGCCAGGGATTGCCTTTTCTATAGTAAATTATTCAAAAAATAATTTTCAACTGTCGCAAATTTTAATTACGCCAGGGATTGCCTTTTCTCTAGTAAATTATTCAAAAAATAATTTTCAACTGTCGCAAATTTTAATTACGTCAAGCAATTGCCTTTTCTATAGTAAATTATTCAAAAAATAATTTTTTACTGTCGCAAATTTTCAGTGCGCCAGGGATTGCCTTTTCTATAGTAAATTATTCAAAAAATAATTTTATACTGTCGCAAATTTTAATTACGCCAGGGATTGCCTTTTCTATAGTAAATTATTCAAAAAATAATTTTTTACTGTCGCAAATTTTAAATGCGCCAGGGATTGCCTTTTCTATAGTAAATTATCCAAAAAATAATTTTCTACTGTCGCAAATTTTAATTACGCCAGGGATTGCCTTTTCTATAGTAAATTATTCAAAAAATAATTTTCTACTGTCGCAAATTGTTATTGCGCCAGGGATTGCCTTTTCTATAGTAAATTATTCAAAAAATAATTTTTTACTGTCGCAAATTTTAATTACGCCAGGGATTGCCTTTTCTATAGTAAATTATTCAAAAAATAATTTTTTACTGCCGCAAATTTTAATTACGCCAGGGATTGCCTTTTCTATAGTAAATTATTCAAAAAATAATTTTTTACTGTCGCAAATTTTAATTACGCCAGGGATTGCCTTTTCTATAGTAAATTATTCAAAAAATAATTTTCTACTGTCGCAAATTTTAATTACGCCAGGGATTGCCTTTTCTATAGTAAATTATTCAAAAAATAATTTGCTACTGTCGCAAATTTTAATTACGCCAGGGATTGCCTTTTCTATAGTAAATTATTCAAAAAATAATTTTCAACTGTCGCAAATTTTAATTACGCCAGGGATTGCCTTTTCTATAGTAAATTATTCAAAAAATAATTTTTTACTGTCGCAAATTTTAATTGCGCCATGGATTGCCTTTTCTATAGTAAATTATTCAAAAAATAATTTTATACTGTCGCAAATTTTAATTACGCCAGGGATTGCCATTTCTATAGTAAATTATTCAAAAAATAATTTTATACTGTCGCAAATTTTAAGTGCGCCAGGGATTGCCTTTTCTGTAGTAAATTTTGCAAAAAATAATTTTTTACTGTCGCAAATTTTAATTGCGCCAGGGATTGCCTTTTCTACAGTAAATTATTCAAAAAATAATTTTCTACTGTCGCAAATTTTAATTACGCCAGGGATTGCCTTTTCTATAGTAAATTATTCAAAAAATAATTTTCAACTGTCGCAAATTTTAATTTCGCCAGGGATTGCCTTTTCTCTAGTAAATTATTCAAAAAATAATTTTCAACTGTCGCAAATTTTAATTACGTCAAGCAATTGCCTTTTCTATAGTAAATTATTCAAAAAATAATTTTTTACTGTCGCAAATTTTCAGTGCGCCAGGGATTGCCTTTTCTATAGTAAATTATTCAAAAAATAATTTTATACTGTCGCAAATTTTAATTACGCCAGGGATTGCCTTTTCTATAGTAAATTATTCAAAAAATATTTTTTTACTGTCGCAAATTTTAAATGCGCCAGGGATTGCCTTTTCTATAGTAAATTATCCAAAAAATAATTTTCTACTGTCGCAAATTTTAATTACGCCAGGGATTGCCTTTTCTATAGTAAATTATTCAAAAAATAATTTTCTACTGTCGCAAATTGTTATTGCGCCAGGGATTGCCTTTTCTATAGTAAATTATTCAAAAAATAATTTTTTACTGTCGCAAATTTTAATTACGCCAGGGATTGCCTTTTCTATAGTAAATTATTCAAAAAATAATTTTTTACTGCCGCAAATTTTAATTACGCCAGGGATTGCCTTTTCTATAGTAAATTATTCAAAAAATAATTTTTTACTGTCGCAAATTTTAATTACGCCAGGGATTGCCTTTTCTATAGTAAATTATTCAAAAAATAATTTTCTACTGTCGCAAATTTTAATTACGCCAGGGATTGCCTTTTCTATAGTAAATTATTCAAAAAATAATTTTCTACTGTCGCAAATTTTAATTACGCCAGGGATTGCCTTTTCTATAGTAAATTATTCAAAAAATAATTTTCAACTGTCGCAAATTTTAATTACGCCAGGGATTGCCTTTTCTATAGTAAATTATTCAAAAAATAATTTTTTACTGTCGCAAATTTTAATTGCGCCATGGATTGCCTTTTCTATAGTAAATTATTCAAAAAATATTTTTTTACTGTCGCAAATTTTAATTACGCCAGGGATTGCCTTTTCTATAGTAAATTATTAAAAAATAATTTTATACTGTCGCAAATTTTAATTACGCCAAGGATTGCCTTTTCTATAGTAAATTATTCAAAAAATAATTTTATACTGTCGCAAATTTTAAGTGCGCCAGGGATTGCCTTTTCTATAGTAAATTATCCAAAAAATAATTTTCTACTGTCGCAAATTTTAATTACGCCAGGGATTGCCTTTTCTATAGTAAATTATTCAAAAAATAATTTTCTACTGTCGCAAATTGTTATTGCGCCAGGGATTGCCTTTTCTATAGTAAATTATTCAAAAAATAATTTTTTACTGTCGCAAATTTTAATTACGCCAGGGATTGCCTTTTCTATAGTAAATTATTCAAAAAATAATTTTTTACTGCCGCAAATTTTAATTACGCCAGGGATTGCCTTTTCTATAGTAAATTATTCAAAAAATAATTTTTTACTGTCGCAAATTTTAATTACGCCAGGGATTGCCTTTTCTATAGTAAATTATTCAAAAAATAATTTGCTACTGTCGCAAATTTTAATTACGCCAGGGATTGCCTTTTCTATAGTAAATTATTCAAAAAATAATTTTCAACTGTCGCAAATTTTAATTACGCCAGGGATTGCCTTTTCTATAGTAAATTATTCAAAAAATAATTTTTTACTGTCGCAAATTTTAATTGCGCCATGGATTGCCTTTTCTATAGTAAATTATTCAAAAAATAATTTTATACTGTCGCAAATTTTAATTACGCCAGGGATTGCCATTTCTATAGTAAATTATTCAAAAAATAATTTTATACTGTCGCAAATTTTAAGTGCGCCAGGGATTGCCTTTTCTGTAGTAAATTTTGCAAAAAATAATTTTTTACTGTCGCAAATTTTAATTGCGCCAGGGATTGCCTTTTCTACAGTAAATTATTCAAAAAATAATTTTCTACTGTCGCAAATTTTAATTACGCCAGGGATTGCCTTTTCTATAGTAAATTATTCAAAAAATAATTTTCAACTGTCGCAAATTTTAATTTCGCCAGGGATTGCCTTTTCTCTAGTAAATTATTCAAAAAATAATTTTCAACTGTCGCAAATTTTAATTACGTCAAGCAATTGCCTTTTCTATAGTAAATTATTCAAAAAATAATTTTTTACTGTCGCAAATTTTCAGTGCGCCAGGGATTGCCTTTTCTATAGTAAATTATTCAAAAAATAATTTTATACTGTCGCAAATTTTAATTACGCCAGGGATTGCCTTTTCTATAGTAAATTATTCAAAAAATATTTTTTTACTGTCGCAAATTTTAAATGCGCCAGGGATTGCCTTTTCTATAGTAAATTATCCAAAAAATAATTTTCTACTGTCGCAAATTTTAATTACGCCAGGGATTGCCTTTTCTATAGTAAATTATTCAAAAAATAATTTTCTACTGTCGCAAATTGTTATTGCGCCAGGGATTGCCTTTTCTATAGTAAATTATTCAAAAAATAATTTTTTACTGTCGCAAATTTTAATTACGCCAGGGATTGCCTTTTCTATAGTAAATTATTCAAAAAATAATTTTTTACTGCCGCAAATTTTAATTACGCCAGGGATTGCCTTTTCTATAGTAAATTATTCAAAAAATAATTTTTTACTGTCGCAAATTTTAATTACGCCAGGGATTGCCTTTTCTATAGTAAATTATTCAAAAAATAATTTTCTACTGTCGCAAATTTTAATTACGCCAGGGATTGCCTTTTCTATAGTAAATTATTCAAAAAATAATTTTCTACTGTCGCAAATTTTAATTACGCCAGGGATTGCCTTTTCTATAGTAAATTATTCAAAAAATAATTTTCAACTGTCGCAAATTTTAATTACGCCAGGGATTGCCTTTTCTATAGTAAATTATTCAAAAAATAATTTTTTACTGTCGCAAATTTTAATTGCGCCATGGATTGCCTTTTCTATAGTAAATTATTCAAAAAATAATTTTATACTGTCGCAAATTTTAATTACGCCAGGGATTGCCTTTTCTATAGTAAATTTTGCAAAAAATAATTTTCAACTGTCGCAAATTTTAATTACGCCAGAGATTGCCTTTTCTATAGTAAATTATTCAAAAAATAATTTTTTACTGTCGCAAATTTTAATTACGCCAGGGATTGCCTTTTCTATAGTAAATTATTCAAAAAATAATTTTCAACTGTCGCAAATTTTAATTACGCCAGGGATTGCATTTTCTATAGTAAATTATTCAAAAAATAATTTTCAACTGTCGCAAATTTTAATTACGCCAGGGATTGCCTTTTCTATAGTAAATTATTCAAAAAATAATTTTATACTGTCGCAAATTTTAATTACGCCAGGGATTGCCTTTTCTATAGTAAATTATTCAAAAAATAATTTTATACTGTCGCAAATTTTAAGTGCGCCAGGGATTGCCTTTTCTGTAGTAAATTTTGCAAAAAATAATTTTTTACTGTCGCAAATTTTAATTGCGCCAGGGATTGTCCTTTCTACAGTAAATTATTCAAAAAATAATTTTCTACTGTCGCAAATTTTAATTACGCCAGGGATTGCCTTTTCTATAGTAAATTATTCAAAAAATAATTTTCAACTGTCGCAAATTTTAATTACGCCAGGGATTGCATTTTCTCTAGTAAATTATTCAAAAAATAATTTTCAACTGTCGCAAATTTTAATTACGTCAAGCAATTGCCTTTTCTATAGTAAATTATTCAAAAAATAATTTTTTACTGTCGCAAATTTTCAGTGCGCCAGGGATTGCCTTTTCTATAGTAAATTATTCAAAAAATAATTTTATACTGTCGCAAATTTTTATTACGCCAGGGATTGCCTTTTCTATAGTAAATTATTCAAAAAATAATTTTTTACTGTCGCAAATTTTAAATGCGCCAGGGATTGCCTTTTCTATAGTAAATTATTCAAAAAATAATTTTCTACTGTCGCAAATTTTAATTACGCCAGGGATTGCCTTTTCTATAGTAAATTATTCCAAAAATATTTTTCTACTGTCGCAAATTGTTATTGCGCCAGGTATTGCCTTTTCTATAGTAAATTATTCAAAAAATAATTTTTTACTGTCACAAATTTTAATTACGCCAAGGATTGCCTTTTCTATAGTAAATTATTCAAAAAATAATTTTTTACTGCCGCAAATTTTAATTACGCCAGGGATTGCCTTTTCTATAGTAAATTATTCAAAGAATAATTTTTTACTGTCGCAAATTTTAATTACGCCAGGGATTGCCTTTTCTATAGTAAATTATTCAAAAAATAATTTTCTACTGTCGCAAATTTTAATTACGCCAGGGATTGCCTTTTCTATAGTAAATTATTCAAAAAATAATTTTTTACTGTCGCAAATTTTAATTACGCCAGGGATTGCCTTTTCTATAGTAAATTATTCAAAAAATAATTTTCAACTGTCGCAAATTTTAATTACGCCAGGGATTGCCTTTTCTATAGTAAATTATTCAAAAAATAATTTTTTACTGTCGCAAATTTTAATTGCGCCAGGGATTGCCTTTTCTATAGTAAATTATTCAAAAAATAATTTTATACTGTCGCAAATTTTAATTACGCCAGGGATTGCCTTTTCTATAGTAAATTTTGCAAAAAATAATTTTCAACTGTCGCAAATTTTAATTAGGCCAGGGATTGCCTTTTCTATAGTAAATTATTCAAAAAATAATTTTTTACTGTCGCAAATTTTAACTACGCCAGGGATTGCCTTTTCTATAGTAAATTATTCAAAAAATAATTTTCAACTGTCGCAAATTTTAATTACGCCAGGGGTTGCCTTTTCTATAGTAAATTATTCAAAAAATAATTTTTTACTGTCGCAAATTTTAATTACGCCAGGGATTGCCTTTTCTATAGTAAATTATTCAAAAAATAATTTTCAACTGTCGCAAATTTTAAATATCCCAGGGATTGCCTTTTCTATAGTAAATTACTCACAAATTAATTTCTTACTGTCGCAAATTTTAATTACGCCAGTGATTGCCTTTTCTATAGTAAATTTTGCAAAAAATAATTTTATACTTTCGCAAATTTTAATTACGCCAGGGATTGCCTTTTCTATAGTAAATTATTCAAAAAATAATTTTCTACTGTCGCAAATTTTAATTACGCCAGGGATTGCCTTTTCTATAGTAAATTATTCAACAAATAATTTTATACTGTCGCAAATTTTAAGTGCGCCAGGGATTGCCTTTTCTATAGTAAATTATTAAAAAAATAATTTTATACTGTCGCAAATTTTAATTACGCCAGGGATTGCCTTTTCTATAGTAAATTATTCAAAAAATAATTTTATACTGTCGCAAATTTTAAGTGCGCCAGGGATTGCCTTTTCTATAGTAAATTTTGCAAAAAATAATTTTTTACTGTCGCAAATTTTAATTGCGCCAGGGATTGCCTTTTCTATAGTAAAATATTCAAAAAATAATTTTCAACTGTCGCAAATTTTAATTACGCCAGGGATTGCCTTTTCTATAGTAAATTATTCAAAAAATAATTTTCAACTGTCGCAAATTTTAATTACGCCAGGGATTGCCTTTTCTATAGTAAATTATTCAAAAAATAATTTTTTACTGTCGCAAATTTTAATTGCGCCAGGGATTGCCTTTTCTATAGTAAATTATACAAAAAATAATTTTTTACTGTCGCAAATTTCAAATCCGCCAGGGATTGCCTTTTTTACAGTAAATTTTGCAAAAAATAATTTTTTACTGTTGCAAATTTTAATTGCGCCAGGGATTGCCTTTTCTATAGTAAATTATTCAAAAAATAATTTTATACTGTCGCAAATTTTAATTACGCCAGGGATTGCCTTTTCTATAGTAAATTATTCAAAAAATAATTTTCTACTGTCGCATATTTTAACTACGCCAGGGATTGCCTTTTCTATAGTAAATTATTCAAAAAATAATTTTATACTGTCGCAAATTTTAATTACGCCAGGGATTGCCTTTTCTATAGTAAATTTTGCAAAAAATAATTTTTTACTGTCGCAAATTTTAAATACGCCAGGGATTGCCTTTTCTATAGTAAATTATTCAAAAAAAAATTTTCAACTGTCGCAAATTTTAATTGCGCCAGGGATTGCCTTTTCTATAGTAAATTATTCAAAAAATAATTTTATACTGTCTCAAATTTTAATTACGCCAGGGATTGCCTTTTCTATAGTAAATTATTCAAAAAATAATTTTCAACTGTCGCAAATTTTAATTACGCCAGGGATTGCCTTTTCTATAGTAAATTATTCAAAAAATAATTTTTTACTGTCGCAAATTGTAATTGCGCCAGGGATTGCCTTTTCTATAGTAAATTATTCAAAAAATAATTTCTTACTGTCGCAAATTTTAAATATGCCAGGGCTTGCCTTTTCTATAGTAAATTTTGCAAAAAATAATTTTATACTGTCGCAAATTTTAATTACGCCAGGGATTGCCTTTTCTATAGTAAATTATTCAAAAAATAATTTTCAACTGTCGCAAATTTTAATTACGCCAGGGATTGCCTTTTCTATAGTAAATTATTCAAAAAATAATTTTCAACTGTCGCAAATTTTAATTACGCCAGGGATTGCCTTTTCTATAGTAAATTATTCAAAAAATAATTTTATACTGTCGCAAATTTTAATTACGCCAGGGATTGCCTTTTCTATAATAAATTATTCAAAAAATAATTTGCTACTGTCGCAAATTTTAATTACGCCAGGGATTGCCTTTTCTATAGTAAATTATTCAAAAAATAATTTTCAACTGTCGCAAATTTTTATTACGCCAGGGATTGCCTTTTCTATAGTAAATTATTCAAACAATAATTTTATACTGTCGCAAATTTTAATTACGCCAGGGATTGCCTTTTCTATAGTAAATTATTCAAAAAATAATTTTATACTGCCGCAAATTTTAAGTGCGCCAGGGATTGCCTTTTCTATATTAAATTTTGCAAAAAATAATTTTTTACTGTCGCAAATTTTAATTGCGCCAGGGATTGCCTTTTCTACAGTAAATTATTCAAAAAATAAGTTTCTACTGTCGCAAATTTTAATTACGCCAGGGATTGGCTTTTCTATAGTAAATTATTCAAAAAATAATTTTCAACTGTCGCAAATTTTAATTACGCCAGGGATTGCCTTTTCTATAGTAAATTATTCAAAAAATAATTTTCAACTGTCGCAAATTTCAAATCCGCCAGGGATTGCCTTTTCTACAGTAAATTTTGCAAAAAATAATTTTTTACTGTTGCAAATTTTAATTGCGCCAGGGATTGCCTTTTCTATAGTAAATTATTCAAAAAATAATTTTATACTGTCGCAAATTTTATTTACGCCAGGGATTGCCTTTTCTATAGTAAATTATTCAAAAAATAATTTTCTACTGTCGCAAATTTTAACTACGCCAGGGATTGCCTTTTCTATAGTAAATTATTCAAAAAATAATTTTGTACTGTCGCAAATTTTAATTACGCCAGGGATTGCCTTTTCTATAGTAAATTTTGCAAAAAATAATTTTTTACTGTCGCAAATTTTAAACACGCCAGGGATTGCCTTTTCTATAGTAAATTATTCAAAAAAAAATTTTCAACTGTCGCAAATTTTAATTGCGCCAGAGATTGCCTTTTCTATAGTAAATTATTCAAAAAATAATTTTATACTGTCTCAAATTTTAATTACGCCAGGGATTGCCTTTTCTATAGTAAATTATTCAAAAAATAATTTTCAACTGTCGCAAATTTTAATTACGCCAGGGATTGCCTTTTCTATAGTAAATTATTCAAAAAATAATTTTATACTGTCGCAAATTGTAATTGCGCCAGGGATTGCCTTTTCTATAGTAAATTATTCAAAAAATAATTTCTTACTGTCGCAAATTTTAAATACGCCAGGGATTGCCTTTTCTATAGTAAATTTTGCAAAAAATAATTTTATACTGTCGCAAATTTTAATTACGCCAGGGATTGCCTTTTCTATAGTAAATTATTCAAAAAATAATTTCTTACTGTCGCAAATTTTAAATACGCCAGGGATTGCCTTTTCTATAGTAAATTTTGCAAAAAATAATTTTATACTGTCGCAAATTTTAATTACGCCAGGGATTGCCTTTTCTATAGTAAATCATTCAAAAAATAATTTTCAACTGTCGCAAATTTTAATTACGCCAGGGATTGCCTTTTCTATAGTAAATTATTCAAAAAATAATTTTCAACTGTCGCAAATTTTAATTACGCCAGGGATTGCCTTTTCTATAGTAAATTATTCAAAAAATAATTTTATACTGTCGCAAATTTTAATTACGCCAGGGATTGCCTTTTCTATAATAAATTATTCAAAAAATAATTTTCTACTGTCGCAAATTTTAATTACGCCAGGGATTGCCTTTTCTATAGTAAATTATTCAAAAAATAATTTTCAACTGTCGCAAATTTTAATTACGCCAGGGATTGCCTTTTCTATAGTAAATTATTCAAAAAATAATTTTATACTGTCGCAAATTTTAATTACGCCAGGGATTGCCTTTTCTATAGTAAATTATTCAAAAAATAATTTTATACTGCCGCAAATTTTAAGTGCGCCAGGGATTGCCTTTTCTATATTAAATTTTGCAAAAAATAATTTTTTACTGTCGCAAATTTTAATTGCGCCAGGGATTGCCTTTTCTACAGTAAATTATTCAAAAAATAAGTTTCTACTGTCGCAAATTTTAATTACGCCAGGGATTGGCTTTTCTATAGTAAATTATTCAAAAAATAATTTTCAACTGTCGCAAATTTTAATTACGCCAGGGATTGCCTTTTCTATAGTAAATTATTCAAAAAATAATTTTCAACTGTCGCAAATTTCAAATCCGCCAGGGATTGCCTTTTCTACAGTAAATTTTGCAAAAAATAATTTTTTACTGTTGCAAATTTTAATTGCGCCAGGGATTGCCTTTTCTATAGTAAATTATTCAAAAAATAATTTTATACTGTCGCAAATTTTAATTACGTCAGGGATTGCCTTTTCTATAGTAAATTATTCAAAAAATAATTTTCTACTGTCGCAAATTTTAATTACGCCAGGGATTGCCTTTTCTATAGTAAATTATTCAAAAAATAATTTTGTACTGTCGCAAATTTTAATTACGCCAGGGATTGCCTTTTCTATAGTAAATTTTGCACAAAATAATTTTTTACTGTCGCAAATTTTAAATACGCCAGGGATTGCCTTTTCTATAGTAAATTATTCAAAAAATAATTTTCAACTGTCGCAAATTTTAATTGCGCCAGGGATTGCCTTTTCTATAGTAAATTATTCAAAAAATAATTTTATACTGTCGCAAATTTTAATTACGCCAGGGATTGCCTTTTCTATAGTAAATTATTCAAAAAATAATTTTCAACTGTCGCAAATTTTAATTACGCCAGGGATTGCATTTTCTATAGTAAATTATTCAAAATATAATTTTTTACTGTCGCAAATTGTAATTGCGCCAGGGATTGCCTTTTCTATAGTAAATTATTCAAAAAATAATTTCTTACTGTCGCAAATTTTAAATACGCCAGGGATTGCCTTTTCTATAGTAAATTATTCAAAAAATAATTTTATACTGTCGCAAATTTTTAGTGCGCCAGGGATTGCCTTTTCTATAGTAAATTATTCAAAAAATAATTTTCTACTGTCGCAAATTTTAATTACGCCAGGGATTGCCTATTCTATAGTAAATTATTCAAAAAATAATTTTCTACTGTCGCAAATTTTAAGTGCGCCAGGGATTGCCTTTTCTATAGTGAATTATTCAAAAAATAATTTTTTACTGTCGCAAATTTTAATTACGCCAGGGATTGCCTTTTCTATAGTAAATTATTCAAAAAATAATTTTCTACTGTCGCAAATTTTAATTACGCCAGGGATAGCCTTTTCTATAGTAAATTATTCAAAAAATAATTTTCTACTGTCGCAAATTTTAAGTGCGCCAGGGATTGCCTTTTCTATAGTAAATTATTCAAAAAATAATTTTCTACTGTCGCAAATTTTAATTACGCCAGGGATTGCCTTTTCTATAGTAAATTATTCAAAAAATAATTTTCTACTCTCGCAAATTTTAATTACGCCAGGGATTGCCTTTTCTATAGTAAATTATTCAAAAAATAATTTTCTACTGTCGCAAATTTTAATTACGCCAGGGATTGCCTTTTCTATAGTAAATTATTCAAAAAATAATTTTCTACTGTCGCAAATTTTAAGTGCGCCAGGGATTGCCTTTTCTATAGTAAATTATTCAAAAAATAATTTTTTACTGTCGCAAATTTCAATTTCGACAAGTAAATTATTCAAAAAATAATTTTATACTGTCGCAAATTTTAATTACGCCAGGGATTGCCTTTTCTATAGTAAATTATTCAAAAAATAATTTTTTACTGTCGCAAATTTTAATTACGCCAGGGATTGCCTTTTCTATAGTAAATTATTCAAAAAATAATTTTCTACTGTCGCAAATTTTAATTACGCCAGGGATTGCCTTTTCTACAATAAATTTTGCAAAAAATAATTTTTTACTGTTGCAAATTTTAATTGCGCCAGGGATTGCCGTTTCTATAGTAAATTATTCAAAAAATAAATTTCTACTGTCGCAAATTTCAAATCCGCCAGGGATTGCCTTTTCTATAGTAAATTATTCAAAAAATAATTTTCAACTGTCGCAAATTTTAATTACGCCAGGGATTGCCATTTCTATAGTAAATTATTCAAAAAATAATTTTCTACTGTCGCAAATTTTAATTACGCCAGGGATTGCCTTTTCTATAGTAAATTATTCAAAAAATAATTTTCTACTGCCGCAAATTTTAATTACGCCAGGGATTGCCTTTTCTATAGTAAATTATTCAAAAAATAGTTTTCAACTGTCGCAAATTTTAATTACGCCAGGGATTGCCTTTTCTATAGTAAATTATTCAAAAAATAATTTTTTACTGTCGCAAATTGTAATTGCGCCAGGCATTGCTTTTCTATAGTAAATTATTCAAAATATAATTTTTTACTGTCACAAATTTTAATTACGCCAGGGATTGCCTTTTCTATAGTAAATTTTCCAAAAAATAATTTTTTACTGTCGCAAATTTTAATTGCGCCAGGGATTGCCTTTTCTATAGTAAATTATTCAAAAAATAATTTTCTACTGTCGCAAATTTTAATTACGCCAGGGATTGCCTATTCTATAGTAAATTATTCAAAAAATAATTTTCTACTGTCGCAAATTTTAAGTGCGCCAGGGATTGCCTTTTCTATAGTGAATTATTCAAAAAATAATTTTTTACTGTCGCAAATTTTAATTACGCCAGGGATTGCCTTTTCTATAGTAAATTATTCAAAAAATAATTTTCTACTGTCGCAAATTTTAATTACGCCAGGGATAGCCTTTTCTATAGTAAATTATTCAAAAAATAATTTTCTACTGTCGCAAATTTTAAGTGCGCCAGGGATTGCCTTTTCTATAGTAAATTATTCAAAAAATAATTTTCTACTGTCGCAAATTTTAATTACGCCAGGGATTGCCTTTTCTATAGTAAATTATTCAAAAAATAATTTTCTACTCTCGCAAATTTTAATTACGCCAGGGATTGCCTTTTCTATAGTAAATTATTCAAAAAATAATTTTCTACTGTCGCAAATTTTAATTACGCCAGGGATTGCCTTTTCTATAGTAAATTATTCAAAAAATAATTTTCTACTGTCGCAAATTTTAAGTGCGCCAGGGATTGCCTTTTCTATAGTAAATTATTCAAAAAATAATTTTTTACTGTCGCAAATTTCAATTTCGACAAGTAAATTATTCAAAAAATAATTTTATACTGTCGCAAATTTTAATTACGCCAGGGATTGCCTTTTCTATAGTAAATTATTCAAAAAATAATTTTTTACTATCGCAAATTTTAATTACGCCAGGGATTGCCTTTTCTATAGTAAATTATTCAAAAAATAATTTTCTGCTGTCGCAAATTTTAATTACGCCAGGGATTGCCTTTTCTACAGTAAATTTTGCAAAAAATAATTTTTTACTGTTGCAAATTTTAATTGCGCCAGGGATTGCCGTTTCTATAGTAAATTATTCAAAAAATAAATTTCTACTGTCGCAAATTTCAAATCCGCCAGGGATTGCCTTTTCTATAGTAAATTATTCAAAAAATAATTTTCAACTGTCGCAAATTTTAATTACGCCAGGGATTGCCATTTCTATAGTAAATTATTCAAAAAATAATTTTCTACTGTCGCAAATTTTAATTACGCCAGGGATTGCCTTTTCTATAGTAAATTATTCAAAAAATAATTTTCTACTGTCGCAAATTTTAAATACGCCAGGGATTGCCTTTTCTATAGTAAATTATTCAAAAAATAGTTTTCAACTGTCGCAAATTTTAATTACGCCAGGGATTGCCTTTTCTATAGTAAATTATTCAAAAAATAATTTTTTACTGTCGCAAATTGTATTTGCGCCAGGCATTGCTTTTCTATAGTAAATTATTCAAAAAATAATTTTTTACTGTCACAAATTTTAATTACGCCAGGGATTGCCTTTTCTATAGTAAATTTTCCAAAAAATAATTTTTTACTGTCGCAAATTTTAATTGCGCCAGGGATTGCATTTTCTATAGTAAATTATTCAAAAAATAATTTTTTACTGTCGCAAAATTTAATTACGCCAGGGATTGCCTTTTCTATAGTAAATTATTCAAAAAATAATTTTATACTGTCGCAAATTTTAATTACGCCAGGGATTGCCTTTTCTATAGTAAATTATTCAAACAATAATTTTCTACTGTCGCAAATTTTAAATATCCCAGGGATTGCCTTTTCTATAGTAAATTATTCAAAAAATAATTTTATTCTTTCGCAAATTTTTATTACGCCAGGGATTGACTTTTCTATAGTAAATTTTGCAAAAAATAATTTTTTACTGTCGCAAATTTTAAATACGCCAGGGATTACCTTTTCTATAGTAAATTATTCAAAAAATAATTTTCAACTGTCGCAAATTTTAATTGCGCCAGGGATTGCCTTTTCTATAGTAAATTATTCAAAAAATAATTTTATACTGTCGCAAATTTTAATTACGCCAGGGATTGCCTTTTCTATAGTAAATTATTCAAAAAATAATTTTCAACTGTCGCAAATTTTAATTACGCCAGGGATTGCCTTTTCTATAGTAAATTATTCAAAAAATAATTTTTTACTGTCGCAAATTGTAATTGCGCCAGGGATTGCCTTTTCTATAGTAAATTATTCAAAAAAAATTTCTTACTGTCGCAAATTTTAAATACGCCAGGGCTTGCCTTTTCTATAGTAAATTATTCAAAAAATAATTTTATACTGTCGCAAATTTTAAGTGCGCCAGGGATTGCCTTTTCTATAGTAAATTATTCAAAAAATAATTTTCTACTGTCGCAAATTTTAATTACGCCAGGGATTGCCTTTTCTATAGTAAATTATTCAAAAAATAATTTTCTACTGTCGCAAATTTTAAGTGCGCCAGGGATTGCCTTTTCTATAGTAAATTATTCAAAAAATAATTTTTTACTGTCGCAAATTTTAATTACGCCAGGGATTGCCTTTTCTATAGTAAATTATTCAAAAAATAATTTTATACTGTCGCAAATTTTAATTACGCCAGGGATTGCCTTTTCTATAGTAAATTATTCAAAAAATAATTTTCAACTGTCGCAAATTTTAAATACGCCAGGGATTGCCTTTTCTATAGTAAATTATTCAAAAAATAATTTTTTACTGTCGCAAATTGTAATTGCGCCAGGGATTGCCTTTTCTATAGTAAATTATTCAAAAAAAATTTCTTACTGTCGCAAATTTTAAGTGCGCCAGGGATTGCCTTTTCTATAGTAAATTATTCAAAAAATAATTTTTTACTGTCGCAAATTTTAAGTGCGCCAGGGATTGCCTTTTCTATAGTAAATTATTCAAAAAATAATTTTCTATTGTCGCAAATTTTAATTACGCCACGGATTGCCTTTTCTATAGTAAATTATTCAAAAAATAATTTTCTACTGTGGCAAATTTTAAGTGCGCCAGGGATTGCCTTTTCTATAGTAAATTATTCAAAAAATAATTTTTTACTGTCGCAAATTTTAATTACGCCAGGGATTGCCTTTTCTATAGTAAATTATTTAAAAAATAATTTTCTACTGTCGCAAATTTTAATTACGCCAGGGATTGCCTTTTCTATAGTAAATTATTCAAAAAATAATTTTCTATTGTCGCAAATTTTAAGTGCGCCAGGGATTGCCTTTTCTATAGTAAATTATTCAAAAAATAATTTTCTACTGTCGCAAATTTTAATAACGCCAGGGATTGCCTTTTCTATAGTAAATTTTGCAAAAAAATAATTTTATACTGTCGCAAATTTTAAGTGCGCCAGGGATTGCCTTTTCTATAGTAAATTTTTCAAAAAATAATTTTTTACTGTCGCAAATTTTAAATATCCCAGGGATTGCCTTTTCTATAGTAAATTTCTCACAAATTAATTTCTTAATGTCGAAAATTTTAATTACGCCAGGGATTGCCTTTTCTATAGTAAATTATTCAAAAATAATTTTATACTGTCGCAAATTTTAATTACGCCAGGGATTGCCTTTTCTATAGTAAATTATTCAAACAATAATTTTCTACTGTCGCAAATTTTAAATATCCCAGGGATTGCCTTTTCTATAGTAAATTATTCAAAAAATAATTTTATTCTTTCGCAAATTTTTATTACGCCAGGGATTGACTTTTCTATAGTAAATTTTGCAAAAAATAATTTTTTACTGTCGCAAATTTTAAATACGCCAGGGATTACCTTTTCTATAGTAAATTATTCAAAAAATAATTTTCAACTGTCGCAAATTTTAATTGCGCCAGGGATTGCCTTTTCTATAGTAAATTATTCAAAAAATAATTTTATACTGTCGGAAATTTTAATTACGCCAGGGATTGCCTTTTCTATAGTAAATTATTCAAAAAATAATTTTCAACTGTCGCAAATTTTAATTACGCCAGGGATTGCCTTTTCTATAGTAAATTATTCAAAAAATAATTTTTTACTGTCGCAAATTGTAATTGCGCCAGGGATTGCCTTTTCTATAGTAAATTATTCAAAAAAAATTTCTTACTGTCGCAAATTTTAAATACGCCAGGGCTTGCCTTTTCTATAGTAAATTATTCAAAAAATAATTTTATACTGTCGCAAATTTTAAGTGCGCCAGGGATTGCCTTTTCTATAGTAAATTATTCAAAAAATAATTTTCTACTGTCGCAAATTTTAATTACGCCAGGGATTGCCTTTTCTATAGTAAATTATTCAAAAAATAATTTTCTACTGTCGCAAATTTTAAGTGCGCCAGGGATTGCCTTTTCTATAGTAAATTATTCAAAAAATAATTTTTTACTGTCGCAAATTTTAATTACGCCAGGGATTGCCTTTTCTATAGTAAATTATTCAAAAAATAATTTTATACTGTCGCAAATTTTAATTACGCCAGGGATTGCCTTTTCTATAGTAAATTATTCAAAAAATAATTTTCAACTGTCGCAAATTTTAAATACGCCAGGGATTGCCTTTTCTATAGTAAATTATTCAAAAAATAATTTTTTACTGTCGCAAATTGTAATTGCGCCAGGGATTGCCTTTTCTATAGTAAATTATTCAAAAAAAATTTCTTACTGTCGCAAATTTTAAGTGCGCCAGGGATTGCCTTTTCTATAGTAAATTATTCAAAAAATAATTTTTTACTGTCGCAAATTTTAAGTGCGCCAGGGATTGCCTTTTCTATAGTAAATTATTCAAAAAATAATTTTCTATTGTCGCAAATTTTAATTACGCCACGGATTGCCTTTTCTATAGTAAATTATTCAAAAAATAATTTTCTACTGTGGCAAATTTTAAGTGCGCCAGGGATTGCCTTTTCTATAGTAAATTATTCAAAAAATAATTTTTTACTGTCGCAAATTTTAATTACGCCAGGGATTGCCTTTTCTATAGTAAATTATTTAAAAAATAATTTTCTACTGTCGCAAATTTTAATTACGCCAGGGATTGCCTTTTCTATAGTAAATTATTCAAAAAATAATTTTCTATTGTCGCAAATTTTAAGTGCGCCAGGGATTGCCTTTTCTATAGTAAATTATTCAAAAAATAATTTTCTACTGTCGCAAATTTTAATAACGCCAGGGATTGCCTTTTCTATAGTAAATTTTGCAAAAAAATAATTTTATACTGTCGCAAATTTTAAGTGCGCCAGGGATTGCCTTTTCTATAGTAAATTTTTCAAAAAATAATTTTTTACTGTCGCAAATTTTAAATATCCCAGGGATTGCCTTTTCTATAGTAAATTTCTCACAAATTAATTTCTTAATGTCGAAAATTTTAATTACGCCAGGGATTGCCTTTTCTATAGTAAATTATTCAAAAATAATTTTTTACTGTCGCAAATTTTAATTACGCCAGGGATTGCCTTTTCTATAGTAAATTATTCAAAAAATAATTTTCAACTGTCGCAAATTTTAATTACGCCAGGTATTGCCTTTTCTATAGTAAATTATTCAAAAAATAATTTTCTACTGTCGCAAATTTTAATTACGCCAGGGATTGCCTTTTCTATAGTAAATTATTCAAAAAATAATTTTTTACTGTCGCAAATTTTAAGTGCGCCAGGGATTGCCTTTTCTATAGTAAATTATTCAAAAAATAATTTTATACTGTCGCAAATTTTAATTACGCCAGGGATTGCCTTTCCTATAGTAAATTATTCAAAAAATAATTTTTTACTGTCGCAAATTTTAAGTGCGCCAGGGATTGCCTTTTCTATAGTAAATTATTCAAAAAATAATTTTCTACTGTCGCAAATTTTAATTACGCCAGGGATTGCCTTTTCTATAGTAAATTATTCAAAAAATAATTTTCAACTGTCGCAAATTTTAATTACGCCAGGGATTGCCTTTTCTATAGTAAATTATTCAAAAAATAATTTTTTACTGTCGCAAATTTTAAGTACACCAGGGATTGCCTTTTCTATAGTAAATTATTCAAAAAATAATTTTTTACTGTCGCAAATTTTAAATACGCCAGGGATTGCCTTTTCTATAGTAAATTATTCAAAAAATAATTTTCTACTGTCGCAAATTTTAATTACGCCAGGGATTGCCTTTTCTATAGTAAATTATTCAAAAAATAATTTTCAACTGTCGCAAATTTTAATTACGCCAGGGATTGCCTTTTCTATAGTAAATTATTCAAAAAATAATTTTCTACTGTCGCAAATTTTAATTACGCCAGGGATTGCCTTTTCTATAGTAAATTATTCAAAAAATAATTTTTTACTGTCGCAAATTTTAAGTGCGCCAGGGATTGCCTTTTCTATATTAAATTATTCAAAAAATAATTTTCTACTGTCGCAAATTGTAATTGCGCCAGGGATTGCCTTTTCTATATTAAATTTTGCAAAAAATAATTTTATACTGTCGCAAATTTTAATTACGCCAGGGATTGCCTTTTCTATAGTAAATTATTCAAAAAATAATTTTGTACTGTCGCAAATTTTAAGTGCGCCAGGGATTGCCTTTTCTATAGTAAATTATTCAAAAAATAATTTTCTACTGTCGCAAATTGTAATTGCGCCAGGGATTGCCTTTTCTATAGTAAATTATTCAAAAAATAATTTTCTACTGTCGCAAATTTTAATTACGCCAGGGATTGGCTTTTCTATAGTAAATTATTCAAAAAATAATTTTCTATTGTCGCAAATTTTAAGTGCGCCAGGGATTGCCTTTTCTATAGTAAATTATTCAAAAAATAATTTTCTACTGTCGCAAATTTTAATTACGCCAGGGATTGCCTTTTCTATAGTAAATTATTCAAAAAATAATTTTATACTGTCGCAAATTTTAATTACGCCAGGGATTGCCTTTTCTATAGTAAATTTTGCAAAAAATAATTTTATACTGTCGCAAATTTTAAGTGCGCCAGGGATTGCCTTTTCTATAGTAAATTTTTCAAAAAATAATTTTTTACTGTCGCAAATTTTAAATATCCTAGGGATTGCCTTTTCTATAGTAAATTTCTCACAAATTAATTTCTTACTGTCGAAAATTTTAATTACGCCAGGGATTGCCTTTTCTATAGTAAATTATTCAAAAAATAATTTTTTACTGTCGCAAATTTTAATTACGCCAGGGATTGCCTTTTCTATAGTAAATTATTCAAAAAATAATTTTCAACTGTCGCAAATTTTAATTACGCCAGGGATTGCCTTTTCTATAGTAAATTATTCAAAAAATAATTTTCTACTGTCGCAAATTTTAATTACGCCAGGGATTGCCTTTTCTATAGTAAATTATTCAAAAAATAATTTTTTACTGTCGCAAATTTTAAGTGCGCCAGGGATTGCCTTTTCTATAGTAAATTATTCAAAAAATAATTTTATACTGTCGCAAATTTTAATTACGCCAGGGATTGCCTTTCCTATAGTAAATTATTCAAAAAATAATTTTTTACTGTCGCAAATTTTAAGTGCGCCAGGGATTGCCTTTTCTATAGTAAATTATTCAAAAAATAATTTTCTACTGTCGCAAATTTTAATTACGCCAGGGATTGCCTTTTCTATAGTAAATTATTCAAAAAATAATTTTCAACTGTCGCAAATTTTAATTACGCCAGGGATTGCCTTTTCTATAGTAAATTATTCAAAAAATAATTTTTTACTGTCGCAAATTTTAAGTACGCCAGGGATTGCCTTTTCTATAGTAAATTATTCAAAAAATAATTTTTTACTGTCGCAAATTTTAAATACGCCAGGGATTGCCTTTTCTATAGTAAATTATTCAAAAAATAATTTTCTACTGTCGCAAATTTTAATTACGCCAGGGATTGCCTTTTCTATAGTAAATTATTCAAAAAATAATTTTCAACTGTCGCAAATTTTAATTACGCCAGGGATTGCCTTTTCTATAGTAAATTATTCAAAAAATAATTTTCTACTGTCGCAAATTTTAATTACGCCAGGGATTGCCTTTTCTATAGTAAATTATTCAAAAAATAATTTTTTACTGTCGCAAATTTTAAGTGCGCCAGGTATTGCCTTTTCTATAGTAAATTATTCAAAAAATAATTTTATACTGTCGCAAATTTTAAGTGCGCCAGGGATTGCCTTTTCTATAGTAAATTATTCAAAAAATAATTTTCTACTGTCGCAAATTTTAATTACGCCAGGGATTGCCTTTTCTATAGTAAATTATTCAAAAAATAATTTTCTACTGTGGCAAATTTAAGGTGCGCCAGGGATTGCCTTTTCTATAGTAAATTATTCAAAAAATAATTTTTTACTGTCGCAAATTTTAATTACGCCAGGGATTGCCTTTTCTATAGTAAATTATTTAAAAAATAATTTTCTACTGTCGCAAATTTTAATTACGCCAGGGATTGCCTTTTCTATAGTAAATTATTCAAAAAATAATTTTCTATTGTCGCAAATTTTAAGTGCGCCAGGGATTGCCTTTTCTATAGTAAATTATTCAAAAAATAATTTTCTACTGTCGCAAATTTTAATTACGCCAGGGATTGCCTTTTCTATAGTAAATTATTCAAAAAATAATTTTATACTGTCGCAAATTTTAATTACGCCAGGGATTGCCTTTTCTATAGTAAATTTTGCAAAAAATAATTTTATACTGTCGCAAATTTTAAGTGCGCCAGGGATTGCCTTTTCTATAGTAAATTTTTCAAAAAATAATTTTTTACTGTCGCAAATTTTAAATATCCCAGGGATTGCCTTTTCTATAGTAAATTTCTCACAAATTAATTTCTTACTGTCGAAAATTTTAATTACGCCAGGGATTGCCTTTTCTATAGTAAATTATTCAAAAAATAATTTTTTACTGTCGCAAATTTTAATTACGCCAGGGATTGCCTTTTCTATAGTAAATTATTCAAAAAATAATTTTCAACTGTCGCAAATTTTAATTACGCCAGGGATTGCCTTTTCTATAGTAAATTATTCAAAAAATAATTTTCTACTGTCGCAAATTTTAATTACGCCAGGGATTGCCTTTTCTATAGTAAATTATTCAAAAAATAATTTTTTACTGTCGCAAATTTTAAGTGCGCCAGGGATTGCCTTTTCTATAGTAAATTATTCAAAAAATAATTTTATACTGTCGCAAATTTTAATTACGCCAGGGATTGCCTTTCCTATAGTAAATTATTCAAAAAATAATTTTTTACTGTCGCAAATTTTAAGTGCGCCAGGGATTGCCTTTTCTATAGTAAATTATTCAAAAAATAATTTTCTACTGTCGCAAATTTTAATTACGCCAGGGATTGCCTTTTCTATAGTAAATTATTCAAAAAATAATTTTCAACTGTCGCAAATTTTAATTACGCCAGGGATTGCCTTTTCTATAGTAAATTATTCAAAAAATAATTTTCTACTGTCGCAAAATTTAATTACGCCAGGGATTGCCTTTTCTATAGTAAATTATTCAAAAAATAATTTTTTACTGTCGCAAATTTTAAGTGCGCCAGGGATTGCCTTTTCTATAGTAAATTATTCAAAAAATAATTTTATACTGTCGCAAATTTTAATTACGCCAGGGATTGCCTTTCCTATAGTAAATTATTCAAAAAATAATTTTTTACTGTCGCAAATTTTAAGTGCGCCAGGGATTGCCTTTTCTATAGTAAATTATTCAAAAAATAATTTTCTACTGTCGCAAATTTTAATTACGCCAGGGATTGCCTTTTCTATAGTAAATTATTCAAAAAATAATTTTCAACTGTCGCAAATTTTAATTACGCCAGGGATTGCCTTTTCTATAGTAAATTATTCAAAAAATAATTTTTTACTGTCGCAAATTTTAAGTACGCCAGGGATTGCCTTTTCTATAGTAAATTATTCAAAAAATAATTTTTTACTGTCGCAAATTTTAATTACGCCAGGGATTGCCTTTTCTATAGTAAATTATTCAAAAAATAATTTTCAACTGTCGCAAATTTTAATTACGCCAGGGATTGCCTTTTCTATAGTAAATTATTCAAAAAATAATTTTTTACTGTCGCAAATTTTAAGTGCGCCAGGGATTGCCTTTTCTATAGTAAATTATTCAAAAAATAATTTTATACTGTCGCAAATTTTAATTACGCCAGGGATTGCCTTTCCTATAGTAAATTATTCAAAAAATAATTTTTTACTGTCGCAAATTTTAAGTGCGCCAGGGATTGCCTTTTCTATAGTAAATTATTCAAAAAATAATTTTCTACTGTCGCAAATTTTAATTACGCCAGGGATTGCCTTTTCTATAGTAAATTATTCAAAAAATAATTTTCAACTGTCGCAAATTTTAATTACGCCAGGGATTGCCTTTTCTATAGTAAATTATTCAAAAAATAATTTTTTACTGTCGCAAATTTTAAGTACGCCAGGGATTGCCTTTTCTATAGTAAATTATTCAAAAAATAATTTTCAACTGTCGCAAATTTTAATTACGCCAGGGATTGCCTTTTCTATAGTAAATTATTCAAAAAATAATTTTTTACTGTCGCAAATTTTAAGTACGCCAGGGATTGCCTTTTCTATAGTAAATTATTCAAAAAATAATTTTTTACTGTCGCAAATTTTAAATACGCCAGGGATTGCCTTTTCTATAGTAAATTATTCAAAAAATAATTTTCTACTGTCGCAAATTTTAATTACGCCAGGGATTGCCTTTTCTATAGTAAATTATTCAAAAAATAATTTTCAACTGTCGCAAATTTTAATTACGCCAGGGATTGCCTTTTCTATAGTAAATTATTCAAAAAATAATTTTCTACTGTCGCAAATTTTAATTACGCCAGGGATTGCCTTTTCTATAGTAAATTATTCAAAAAATAATTTTTTACTGTCGCAAATTTTAAGTGCGCCAGGTATTGCCTTTTCTATAGTAAATTATTCAAAAAATAATTTTATACTGTCGCAAATTTTAAGTGCGCCAGGGATTGCCTTTTCTATAGTAAATTATTCAAAAAATAATTTTCTACTGTCGCAAATTTTAATTACGCCAGGGATTGCCTTTTCTATAGTAAATTATTCAAAAAATAATTTTCTACTGTGGCAAATTTAAGGTGCGCCAGGGATTGCCTTTTCTATAGTAAATTATTCAAAAAATAATTTTTTACTGTCGCAAATTTTAATTACGCCAGGGATTGCCTTTTCTATAGTAAATTATTTAAAAAATAATTTTCTACTGTCGCAAATTTTAATTACGCCAGGGATTGCCTTTTCTATAGTAAATTATTCAAAAAATAATTTTCTATTGTCGCAAATTTTAAGTGCGCCAGGGATTGCCTTTTCTATAGTAAATTATTCAAAAAATAATTTTCTACTGTCGCAAATTTTAATTACGCCAGGGATTGCCTTTTCTATAGTAAATTATTCAAAAAATAATTTTATACTGTCGCAAATTTTAATTACGCCAGGGATTGACTTTTCTATAGTAAATTTTGCAAAAAATAATTTTATACTGTCGCAAATTTTAAGTGCGCCAGGGATTGCCTTTTCTATAGTAAATTTTTCAAAAAATAATTTTTTACTGTCGCAAATTTTAAATATCCCAGGGATTGCCTTTTCTATAGTAAATTTCTCACAAATTAATTTCTTACTGTCGAAAATTTTAATTACGCCAGGGATTGCCTTTTCTATAGTAAATTATTCAAAAAATAATTTTTTACTGTCGCAAATTTTAATTACGCCAGGGATTGCCTTTTCTATAGTAAATTATTCAAAAAATAATTTTCAACTGTCGCAAATTTTAATTACGCCAGGGATTGCCTTTTCTATAGTAAATTATTCAAAAAATAATTTTCTACTGTCGCAAATTTTAATTACGCCAGGGATTGCCTTTTCTATAGTAAATTATTCAAAAAATAATTTTTTACTGTCGCAAATTTTAAGTGCGCCAGGGATTGCCTTTTCTATAGTAAATTATTCAAAAAATAATTTTATACTGTCGCAAATTTTAATTACGCCAGGGATTGCCTTTCCTATAGTAAATTATTCAAAAAATAATTTTTTACTGTCGCAAATTTTAAGTGCGCCAGGGATTGCCTTTTCTATAGTAAATTATTCAAAAAATAATTTTCTACTGTCGCAAATTTTAATTACGCCAGGGATTGCCTTTTCTATAGTAAATTATTCAAAAAATAATTTTCAACTGTCGCAAATTTTAATTACGCCAGGGATTGCCTTTTCTATAGTAAATTATTCAAAAAATAATTTTCTACTGTCGCAAAATTTAATTACGCCAGGGATTGCCTTTTCTATAGTAAATTATTCAAAAAATAATTTTTTATTGTCGCAAATTTTAAGTGCGCCAGGGATTGCCTTTTCTATAGTAAATTATTCAAAAAATAATTTTATACTGTCGCAAATTTTAATTACGCCAGGGATTGCCTTTCCTATAGTAAATTATTCAAAAAATAATTTTTTACTGTCGCAAATTTTAAGTGCGCCAGGGATTGCCTTTTCTATAGTAAATTATTCAAAAAATAATTTTCTACTGTCGCAAATTTTAATTACGCCAGGGATTGCCTTTTCTATAGTAAATTATTCAAAAAATAATTTTCAACTGTCGCAAATTTTAATTACGCCAGGGATTGCCTTTTCTATAGTAAATTATTCAAAAAATAATTTTTTACTGTCGCAAATTTTAAGTACGCCAGGGATTGCCTTTTCTATAGTAAATTATTCAAAAAATAATTTTTTACTGTCGCAAATTTTAAATACGCCAGGGATTGCCTTTTCTATAGTAAATTATTCAAAAAATAATTTTCTACTGTCGCAAATTTTAATTACGCCAGGGATTGCCTTTTCTATAGTAAATTATTCAAAAAATAATTTTCAACTGTCGCAAATTTTAATTACGCCAGGGATTGCCTTTTCTATAGTAAATTATTCAAAAAATAATTTTCTACTGTCGCAAATTTTAATTACGCCAGGGATTGCCTTTTCTATAGTAAATTATTCAAAAAATAATTTTTTACTGTCGCAAATTTTAAGTGCGCCAGGGATTGCCTTTTCTATAGTAAATTATTCAAAAAATAATTTTATACTGTCGCAAATTTTAAGTGCGCCAGGGATTGCCTTTTCTATAGTAAATTATTCAAAAAATAATTTTCTACTGTCGCAAATTTTAATTACGCCAGGGATTGCCTTTTCTATAGTAAATTATTCAAAAAATAATTTTCTACTATGGCAAATTTTAAGTGCGCCAGGGATTGCCTTTTCTATAGTAAATTATTCAAAAAATAATTTTTTACTGTCGCAAATTTTAATTACGCCAGGGATTGCCTTTTCTATAGTAAATTATTTAAAAAATAATTTTCTACTGTCGCAAATTTTAATTACGCCAGGGATTGCCTTTTCTATAGTAAATTATTCAAAAAATAATTTTCTATTGTCGCAAATTTTAAGTGCGCCAGGGATTGCCTTTTCTATAGTAAATTATTCAAAAAATAATTTTCTACTGTCGCAAATTTTAATTACGCCAGGGATTGCCTTTTCTATAGTAAATTATTCAAAAAATAATTTTATACTGTCGCAAATTTTAATTACGCCAGGGATTGCCTTTTCTATAGTAAATTTTGCAAAAAATAATTTTATACTATCGCAAATTTTAAGTGCGCCAGGGATTGCCTTTTCTATAGTAAATTTTTCAAAAAATAATTTTTTACTGTCGCAAATTTTAAATATCCCAGGGATTGCCTTTTCTATAGTAAATTTCTCACAAATTAATTTCTTACTGTCGAAAATTTTAATTACGCCAGGGATTGCCTTTTCTATAGTAAATTATTCAAAAAATAATTTTTTACTGTCGCAAATTTTAATTACGGCAGGGATTGCCTTTTCTATAGTAAATTATTCAAAAAATAATTTTCAACTGTCGCAAATTTTTATTACGCCAGGGATTGCCTTTTCTATAGTAAATTATTCAAAAAATAATTTTCTACTGTCGCAAATTTTAATTACGCCAGGGATTGCCTTTTCTATAGTAAATTATTCAAAAAATAATTTTTTACTGTCGCAAATTTTAAGTGCGCCAGGGATTGCCTTTTCTATAGTAAATTATTCAAAAAATAATTTTATACTGTCGCAAATTTTAATTACGCCAGGGATTGCCTTTCCTATAGTAAATTATTCAAAAAATAATTTTTTACTGTCGCAAATTTTAAGTGCGCCAGGGATTGCCTTTTCTATAGTAAATTATTCAAAAAATAATTTTCTACTGTCGCAAATTTTAATTACGCCAGGGATTGCCTTTTCTATAGTAAATTATTCAAAAAATAATTTTCAACTGTCGCAAATTTTAATTACGCCAGGGATTGCCTTTTCTATAGTAAATAATTAAAAAAATAATTTTTTACTGTCGCAAATTTTAAGTACGCCAGGGATTGCCTTTTCCTAAGTAAATTATTCAAAAATAATTTTTTACTGTCGCAAATTTTAAATACGCCAGGGATTGCCTTTTCAATAGTAAATTATTCAAAAAATAATTTTCTACTGTCGCAAATTTTAATTACGCCAGGGATTGCCTTTCCTATAGTAAATTATTCAAAAAATAATTTTCAACTGTCGCAAATTTTAATTACGCCAGGGATTGCCTTTTCTATAGTAAATTATTCAAAAAATAATTTTCTACTGTCGCAAATTTTAATTACGCCAGGGATTGCCTTTTCTATAGTAAATTATTCAAAAAATAATTTTCTATTGTCGCAAATTTTAAGTGCGCCAGGGATTGCCTTTTCTATAGTAAATTATTCAAAAAATAATTTTCTACTGTCGCAAATTTTAATTACGCCAGGGATTGCCTTTTCTATAGTAAATTATTCAAAAAATAATTTTATACTGTCGCAAATTTTAATTACGCCAGGGATTGCCTTTTCTATAGTAAATTTTGCAAAAAATAATTTTATACTGTCGCAAATTTTAAGTGCGCCAGGGATTGCCTTTTCTATAGTAAATTTTTCAAAAAATAATTTTTTACTGTCGCAAATTTTAAATATCCCAGGGATTGCCTTTTCTATAGTAAATTTCTCACAAATTAATTTCTTACTGTCGAAAATTTTAATTACGCCAGGGATTGCCTTTTCTATAGTAAATTATTCAAAATATAATTTGTTACTGTCGCAAATTTTAAATACGCCAGGGATTGCCTTTTCTATAGTAAATTTTTTAAAAAATAATTTTCAACTGTCGCAAATTTTAATTACGCCAGGGATTGCCTTTTCTATAGTAAATTATTCAAAAAATAATTTTCAACTGTCGCAAATTTTAATTACGCCAGGGATTGCCTTTTCTATAGTAAATTATTCAAAAAATAATTTTCTACTGTCGCAAATTTTAATTACGCCAGGGATTGCCTTTTCTATAGTAAATTATTCAAAAAATAATTTTTTACTGTCGCAAATTTAAGTGCGCCAGGGATTGCCTTTTCTATAGTAAATTATTCAAAAAATAATTTTATACTGTCGCAAATTTTAATTACGCCAGGGATTGCCTTTCCTATAGTAAATTATTCAAAAAATAATTTTTTACTGTCGCAAATTTTAAGTGCGCCAAGGATTGCCTTTTCTATAGTAAATTATTCAAAAAATAATTTTCTACTGTCGCAAATTTTAATTAGGCCAGGGATTTGCCTTTTCTATAGTAAATTATTCAAAAAATAATTTTCAACTGTCGCAAATTTTAATTACGCCAGGGATTGCCTTTTCTATAGTAAATTATTCAAAAAATAATTTTTTACTGTCGCAAATTTTAAGTACGCCAGGGATTGCCTTTTCTATAGTAAATTATTCAAAAAATAATTTTTTACTGTCGCAAATTTTAAATACGCCAGGGATTGCCTTTTCTATAGTAAATTATTCAAAAAATAATTTTCTACTGTCGCAAATTTTAATTACGCCAGGGATTGCCTTTTCTATAGTAAATTATTCAAAAAATAATTTTCAACTGTCGCAAATTTTAATTACGCCAGGGATTGCCTTTTCTATAGTAAATTATTCAAAAAATAATTTTCTACTGTCGCAAATTTTAATTACGCCAGGGATTGCCTTTTCTATAGTAAATTATTCAAAAAATAATTTTTTACTGTCGCAAATTTTAAGTGCGCCAGGGATTGCCTTTTCTATATTAAATTATTCAAAAAATAATTTTCTACTGTCGCAAATTGTAATTGCGCCAGGGATTGCCTTTTCTATATTAAATTTTGCAAAAAATAATTTTATGCTGTCGCAAATTTTAATTACGCCAGGGATTGCCTTTTCTATAGTAAATTATTCAAAAAATAATTTTTTACTGTCGCAAATTTTAAGTGCGCCAGGGATTGCCTTTTCTATAGTAAATTATTCAAAAAATAATTTTCTACTGTCGCAAATTGTAATTGCGCCAGGGATTGCCTTTTCTATAGTAAATTATTCAAAAAATAATTTTCTACTGTCGCAAATTTTAATTACGCCAGGGATTGCCTTTTCTATAGTAAATTATTCAAAAAATAATTTTCAACTGTCGCAAATTTTAATTACGCCAGGGATTGCCTTTTCTATAGTAAATTATTCAAAAAATAATTTTTTACTGTCGCAAATTTTAAGTACGCCAGGGATTGCCTTTTCTATAGTAAATTATTCAAAAAATAATTTTTTACTGTCGCAAATTTTAAATACGCCAGGGATTGCCTTTTCTATAGTAAATTCTTCAAAAAATAATTTTCTACTGTCGCAAATTTTAATTACGCCAGGGATTGCCTTTTCTATAGTAAATTATTCAAAAAATAATTTTCAACTGTCGCAAATTTTAATTACGCCAGGGATTGCCTTTTCTATAGTAAATTATTCAAAAAATAATTTTCTACTGTCGCAAATTTTAATTACGCCAGGGATTGCCTTTTCTATAGTAAATTATTCAAAAAATAATTTTTTACTGTCGCAAATTTTAAGTGCGACAGGGATTGCCTTTTCTATATTAAATTATTCAAAAAATAATTTTCTACTGTCGCAAATTGTAATTGCGCCAGGGATTGCCTTTTCTATATTAAATTTTGCAAAAAATAATTTTATACTGTCGCAAATTTTAATTACGCCAGGGATTGCCTTTTCTATAGTAAATTATTCAAAAAATAATTTTTTACTGTCGCAAATTTTAAGTGCGCCAGGGATTGCCTTTTCTATAGTAAATTATTCAAAAAATAATTTTCTACTGTCGCAAATTGTAATTGCGCCAGGGATTGCCTTTTCTATAGTAAATTATTCAAAAAATAGTTTTCTACTGTCGCAAATTTTAATTACGCCAGGGATTGCCTTTTCTATAGTAAATTATTCAAAAAATAATTTTTTACTGTCGCTAATTTTAAGTGCGCCAGGGATTGCCTTTTCTATAGTAAATTATTCAAAAAATAATTTTATCCTGTCGCAAATTTTAATTACGCCAGGGATTGCCTTTTCTATAGTAAATTATTCAAAAAATAATTTTTTACTGTCGCAAATTTTAAGTGCGCCGGGGATTGCCTTTTCTATAGTAAATTTTGCAAAAAATAATTTTATACTGTCGCAAATTTTAATTACGCCAGGGATTGCCTTTTCTATAGTAAATTATTCAAAAAATAATTTTTTACTGTCGCAAATTTTAATTACGCCAGGGATTGCCTTTTCTATAGTAAATTATTCAAAAAATAATTTTATACTGTCGCAAATTTTAATTACGCCAGGGATTGCCATTTCTATAGTAAATTATTCAAAAAATAATTTTTTACTGTCGCAAATTTTAAGTGCGCCAGGGATTGCCTTTTCTATAGTAAATTATTCAAAAAATAATTTTCTACTGTCGCAAATTTTAATTACGCCAGGGATTGCCCTTTCTATAGTAAATTATTCATAAAATAATTTTCAACTGTCGCAAATTTTAATTACGCCAGGGATTGCCTTTTCTATAGTAAATTATTCAAAAAATAATTTTTTACTGTCGCAAATTTTAAGTGCGCCAGGGATTGCCTTTTCTAATAGTAAATTATTCAAAAAATAATTTTTTACTGTCGCAAATTTTAAATACGCCAGGCATTGCCTTTTCTATAGTAAATTATTCAAAAAATAATTTTATACTGTCGCAAATTTTAATTACGCCAGGGATTGCCTTTTCTATAGTAAATTATTCAAAAAATAATTTTCAAATGTCGCAAATTTTAATTACGCCAGGGACTGCCTTTTCTATTAAATTATTCAAAAAATAATTTTCTACTGTCTCAAATTTTAATTACGCCAGGGATTGCCTTTTCTATAGTAAATTATTCAAAAAATAATTTTCTACTGTCGCAAATTTTAATTACGCCAGGGATTGCCTTTTCTATAGTAAATTATTCAAAAAATAATTTTCAACTGTCGCAAATTTTAATTACGCCAGGGATTGCCTTTTCTATAGTAAATTATTCAAAAAATAATTTTTTACTGTCGCAAATCTTAAGTGCGCCAGGGATTGCCTCTTCTATAGTAAATTATTCAAAAAATAATTTTTTACTGTCGCAAATTTTAAATACGCCAGGGATTGCCTTTTCTATAGTAAATTATTCAAAAAATAATTTTCTGCTGTCGCAAATTTTAATTACGCCAGGGATTGCCTTTTCTATAGTAAATTATTCAAAAAATAATTTTTTACTGTCGCTAATTTTAAGTGCGCCAGGGATTGCCTTTTCTATAGTAAATTATTCAAAAAATAATTTTATGCTGTCGCAAATTTTAATTACGCCAGGGATTGCCTTTTCTATAGTAAATTATTCAAAAAATAATTTTTTACTGTCGCAAATTTTAAGTGCGCCAGGGATTGCCTTTTCTATAGTAAATTTTGCAAAAAATAATTTTATACTGTCGCAAATTTTAATTACGCCAGGGATTGCCTTTTCTATAGTAAATTATTCAAAAAATAATTTTTTACTGTCGCAAATTTTAATTACGCCAGGGATTGCCTTTTCTATAGTAAATTATTCAAAAAATAATTTTATACTGTCGCAAATTTTAATTACGCCAGGGATTGCCTTTTCTATAGTAAATTATTCAAAAAATAATTTTTTACTGTCGCAAATTTTAAGTGCGCCAGGGATTGCCTTTTCTATAGTAAATTATTCAAAAAATAATTTTCTACTGTCGCAAATTTTAATTACGCCAGGGATTGCCCTTTCTATAGTAAATTATTCAAAAAATAATTTTCAACTGTCGCAAATTTTAATTACGCCAGGGATTGCCTTTTCTATAGTAAATTATTCAAAAAATAATTTTTTACTGTCGCAAATTTTAAGTGCGCCAGGGATTGCCTTTTCTATAGTAAATTATTCAAAAAATAATTTTTTACTGTCGCAAATTTTAAATACGCCAGGGATTGCCTTTTCCATAGTAAATTATTCAAAAAATAATTTTCTACTGTCGCAAATTTTAATTACGCCAGGGATTGCCTTTTCTATAGTAAATTATTCAAAAAATAATTTTCAAATGTCGCAAATTTTAATTACGCCAGGGATTGCCTTTTCTATAGTAAATTATTCAAAAAATAATTTTCTACTGTCTCAAATTTTAATTACGCCAGGGATTGCCTTTTCTATAGTAAATTATTCAAAAAATAATTTTCTACTGTCGCAAATTTTAATTACGCCAGGGATTGCCTTTTCTATAGTAAATTATTCAAAAAATAATTTTCAACTGTCGCAAATTTTAATTACGCCAGGGATTGCCTTTTCTATAGTAATTTATTCAAAAAATAATTTTTTACTGTCGGAAATCTTAAGTGCGCCAGGGATTGCCTTTTCTATAGTAAATTATTCAAAAAATAATTTTTTACTGTCGCAAATTTTAAATGCGCCAGGGATTGCCTTTTCTATAGTAAATTATTCAAAAAATAATTTTCTGCTGTCGCAATTTTAATTACGCCAGGGATTCCCTTTTCTATAGTAAATTTTGCAAAAAATAATTTTATACTGTCGCAAATTTTAATTACGCCAGGGATTGCCTTTTCTATAGTAAATTATTCAAAAAATAATTTTTTACTGTCGGAAATCTTAAGTGCGCCAGGGATTGCCTTTTCTATAGTAAATTATTCAAAAAATAATTTTTTACTGTCGCAAATTTTAAATGCGCCAGGGATTGCCTTTTCTATAGTAAATTATTCAAAAAATAATTTTCTGCTGTCGCAATTTTAATTACGCCAGGGATTGCCTTTTCTATAGTAAATTATTCAAAAAATTATTTTCTACTGTCGCAAATTGTAATTGCGCCAGGGATTGCCTTTTCTATAGTAAATTTTGCAAAAAATAATTTTATACTGTCGCAAATTTTAATTACGCCAGGGATTGCCTTTTCTATAGTAAATTATTCAAAAAATAATTTTTTACTGTCGCAAATTTTAATTACGCCAGGGATTGCCTTTTCTATAGTAAATTATTCAAAAAATAATTTTATACTGTCGCAAATTTTAATTACGCCAGGGATTGCCTTTTCTATAGTAAATTTTGCAAAAAATAATTTTATACTGTCGCAAATTTTAAGTGCGCCAGGGATTGCCTTTTCTATAGTAAAATATTCAAAAAATAATTTTTTACTGTCACAAATTTTAATTGCGCCAGGGATTGCCTTTTCTACAGTAAATTTTTCACAAATTAATTTCTTACTGTCGCAAATTTTTATTACGCCAGGGATTGCCTTTTCTATAGTAAATTATTCAAAAAATAATTTTTTACTGTCGCAAATTTTAAGTGCGACAGGGATTGCCTTTTCTATAGTAAATTATTCAAAAAATAATTTTATACTGTCGCAAATTTTAATTACGCCAGGGATTGCCTTTTCTATAGTAAATTATCCAAAAAATAATTTTTTACTGTCGCAAATTTAAGTGCGCCAGGGATTGCCTTTTCTATAGTAAATTATTCAAAAAATAATTTTCTACTGTCGCAAATTTTAATTACGCCAGGATTGCCTTTTCTATAGTAAATTATTCTAAAAATAATTTTCAACTGTCGCAAATTTTAATTACGCCAGGGATTGCCTTTTCTATAGCAAATTATTCAAAAAATATTTTTTTACTGTCGCAAATTTTAAGTGCGCCAGGGATTGCCTTTTCTATAGTAAATTATTCAAAAAATAATTTTTTACTGTCGCAAATTTTAAATACGCCAGGGATTGCCTTTTCTATAGTAAATTATTCAAAAAATAATTTTCTACTGTCGCAAATTTTAATTACGCCAGGGATTGCCTTTTCTATAGTAAATTATTCAAAAAATAATTTTCTACTGTCTCAAATTTTAATTACGCCAGGGATTGCCTTTTCTATAGTAAATTATTCAAAAAATAATTTTATACTGTCGCAAATTTTAATTACGCCAGGGATTGCCTTTTCTATAGTAAATTTTGCAAAAAATAATTTTATACTGTCGCAAATTTTAAGTGCGCCAGGGATTGCCTTTTCTATAGTAAATTATTCAAAAAATAATTTTTTACTGTCGCAAATTTTAATTGCGCCAGGGATTGCCTTTTCTACAGTAAATTTTTCACAAATTAATTTCTTATTGTCGCAAATTTTTATTACGCCAGGGATTGCCTTTTCTATAGTAAATTATTCAAAAAATAATTTTTTACTGTCGCAAATTTTAAGTGCGCCAGGGATTGCCTTTTCTATAGTAAATTATTCAAAAAATAGTTTTATACTGTCGCAAATTTTAATTACGCCAGGGATTGCCTTTTCTATAGTAAATTATTCAAAAAATTATTTTTTACTGTCGCAAATTTTAAGTGTGCCAGGGATTGCCTTTTCTATAGTAAATTATTCAAAAAATAATTTTCTACTGTCGCAAATTTTAATTACGCCAGGGATTGCCTTTTCTATAGTAAATTATTCTAAAAATAATTTTCAACTGTCGCAAATTTTAATTACGCCAGGGATTGCCTTTTCTATAGTAAATTATTCAAGAAATATTTTTTTACTGTCGCAAATTTTAAGTGCGCCAGGGATTGCCTTTTCTATAGTAAATTATTCAAAAAATAATTTTTACTGTCGCAAATTTTAAATACGCCAGGGATTGCCTTTTCTATAGTAAATTATTCAAAAAATAATTTTCTACTGTCGCAAATTTTAATTACGCCAGGGATTGCCTTTTCTATAGTAAATTATTCAAAAAATAACTTTCAACTGTCGCAAATTTTAATTACGCCAGGGATTGCGTATTCTATAGTAAATTATTCAAAAAATAATTTTATACTGTCGCAAATTTTAATTGCGCCAGGGATTGCCTTTTCTATAGTAAATTATTCAAAAAATAATTTTCTACTGTCGCAAATTCTAATTGCGCCAGGGATTGCCTTTTCTATAGTAAATTTTGCAAAAAATAATTTTATACTGTCGCAAATTTTAATTACGCCAGGGATTGCCTTTTCTATAGTAAATTATTCAAAAAATAATTTTTTACTGTCGCAAATTTTAATTGCGCCAGGGATTGCCTTTTCTATAGTAAATTATTCAAAAAATAATTTTTTACTGTCGCAAATTTTAAGTGCGCCAGGGATTGCCTTTTCTATAGTAAATTTTGCAAAAAATAATTTTTTACTGTCGCAAATTTTAATTACGCCAGGGATTGCCTTTTCTGTAGTAAATTATTCAAAAAATAATTTTTTACTATCGCAAGTTTTAATTGCGCCAGGGATTGCCTTTTCTACAGTAAATTTTGCAAAAAATAATTTTTTACTGTCGCAAATTTTAATTGCGCCAGGGATTGCCTTTTCTGCAGTAAATTTTTCAAAAAATATTTTTTTACTAACGCAAGTTTTAATTGCGCCAGGGATTGCCTTTTCTACAGTAAATTTTGCAAAAAATAATTTTTTACTGTCGCAAATTTTAATTGCGCCAGGGATTGCCTTTTCTAAGGTAAATTTTTCAAAAAATAATTTTTTACTATCGCAAGTTTTAATTGCGCCAGGGATTGCCTTTTCTACAGTAAATTTTGCAAAAAATAATTTTTTACTGTCGCAAATTTTAATTGCGCCAGGGATTGCCTTTTCTATAGTAAACTTTTCAAAAAATAATTTTCTACTGTCGCAAATTTTAATTGCGCCAGGGATTGCCTTTTCTATAGTAAATTATTCAAAAAATAATTTTTTACTATCGCAAGTTTTAATTGCGCCAGGGATTGCCTTTTCTACAGTAAATTTTGCAAAAAATAATTTTTTACTGTCGCAAATTTTAATTACGCCAGGGATTGCCTTTTCTGTAATAAATTATTCAAAAAATAATTTTTTACTGTCGCAAATTTTAATTACGCCAGGGATTGCCTTTTCTATAGTAAATTATTCAAAAAATAATTTTCTACTGTCGCAAATTTTAATTACGCCAGGGATTGCCTTTTCTATAGTAAATTATTCAAAAAATAATTTTTTACTATCGGAAGTTTTAATTGCGCCAGGGATTGCCTTTTCTACAGTAAATTTTTCAAAAAATAATTTTTTACTGTCGCAAATTTTGATTGCGCCAGGGATTGCCTTTTCTACAGTAAATTTTTCAAAAATAATTTTTTACTATCGTAAGTTTTAATTGCGCCAGGGATTGCCTTTTCTACAGAAAATTTTGCAAAAAATAATTTTTTACTGTCGCAAATTTTAATTGCGCCAGGGATTGCCTTTTCTACAGTAAACTTTTCAAAAAATTATTTTCTACTATCGCAAGTTTTAAATGCGCCAGGGATTGCCTTTTCTACAGTAAATTTTGCAAAAAATAATTTATTACTGTCGCAAATTTTAATTGCGCCAGGGATTGCCTTTTCTATAGTAAACTTTTCAAAAAATTATTTTCTACTGTCGCAAATTTTAATTGCGCCAAGGATTGCCTTTTCTATAGTAAATTATTCAAAAAATAATTTTTTACTATCGCAAGTTTTAATTGCGCCAGGGATTGCCTTTTCTACAGTAAATTTTGCAAAAAATAATTTTTTACTGTCGCAAATTTTAATTGCGCCAGGGATTGCCTTTTCTACAGTAAATTTTTCAAAAAATAATTTTTTACTATCGCAAGTTTTAATTGCGCCAGGGATTGCCTTTTCTACAGTAAATTTTGCAAAAAATAATTTTTTACTGTCGCAAATTTTAATTGGGCCAGGGATTGCCTTTTCTATAGTAAACTTTTCAAAAAATAATTTTCTACTGTCGCAAATTTTAATTGCGCCAGGGATTGCCTTTTCTATAGTAAATTATTCAAAAAGTAATTTTTTACTATCGCAAGTTTTAATTGCGCCAGGGATTGCCTTTTCTATAGTAAATTTTTCAAAAAATATTTTTTTACTGTCGCAAATTTTAAATATCCCAGGGATTGCCTTTCCTATAGTAAATTTTGCAAAAAATAATTTTATACTGTCGCAAATTTTAATTACGCCAGGGATTGCCCTTTCTATAGTAAATTATTCAAAAAATGCTTTTTTACTGTCGCAAATTTTAAATATCCCAGGGATTGCCTTTTCTATAGTAAATTTCTCACAAATTAATTTCTTACTGTCGCAAATTTTAAATACGCCAGGGATTGCCTTTTCTATAGTAAATTATTCAAAAAATAATTTTCTACTGTCGCAAATATTAAATACGCCAGGGATTGCCTTTTCTATAGTAAATTATTCAAAAAATAATTTTTTTTGTCGCAAATTTTAATTACGCCAGGGATTGCCTTTTCTATAGTAAATTATTCAAAAAATAATTTTCTACTGTCGCAAATTTTAATTACGCCAGGGATTGCCTTTTCTATAGTAAATTATTCAAAAAATAATTTTTTACTATCGCAAGTTTTAATTGCGCCAGGGATTGCCTTTTCTACAGTAAATTTTGCAAAAAATAATTTTTTACTGTCGCAAATTTTAATTGCGCCAGGGATTGCCTTTTCTACAGTAAATTTTTCAAAAAATATTTTTTTACTATCGCAAGTTTTAATTGCGCCAGGGATTGCCTTTTCTACAGTAAATTTTGCAAAAAATAATTTTTTACTGTCGCAAATTTTAATTGCGCCAGGGATTGCCTTTTCTATAGTGAACTTTTCAAAAAATAATTTTCTACTGTCGCAAATTTTAATTGCGCCCGGGATTGCCTTTTCTATAGTAAATTATTCAAAAAATAATTTTTTACTATCGCAAGTTTTAATTGCGCCAGGGATTGCCTTTTCTACAGTAAATTTTTCAAAAAATAATTTTTTACTGTCGCAAATTTTAAATATCCCAGGGATTGCCTTTCCTATAGTAAATTTTGCAAAAAATAATTTTATACTGTCGCAAATTTTAATTACGCCAGGGATTGCCCTTTCTATAGTAAATTATTCAAAAAATGCTTTTTTACTGTCGCAAATTTTAAATATCCCAGGGATTGCCTTTTCTATAGTAAATTTCTCACAAATTAATTTCTTACTGTCGCAAATTTTAAATACGCCAGGGATTGCCTTTTCTATAGTAAATTATTCAAAAAATAATTTTCTACTGTCGCAAATATTAAATACGCCAGGGATTGCCTTTTCTATAGTAAATTATTCAAAAAATAATTTTTTACTGTCGCAAATTTTAATTACGCCAGGGATTGCCTTTTCTATAGTAAATTATTCAAAAAATAATTTTCTACTGTCGCAAATTTTAATTACGCCAGGGATTGCCTTTTCTATAGTAAATTATTCAAAAAATAATTTTTTACTATCGCAAGTTTTAATTGCGCCAGGGATTGCCTTTTCTACAGTAAATTTTGCAAAAAATAATTTTTTACTGTCGCAAATTTTAATTGCGCCAGGGATTGCCTTTTCTACAGTAAATTTTTCACAAATTAATTTCTTACTGTCGCAAATTATTATTACGCCAGGGATTGCCTTTTCTATAGTAAATTATTCAAAAAATAATTTTTTACAGTCGCAAATTTTAAGTGCGCCAGGGATTGCCTTTTCTATAGTAAATTATTCAAAAAATAATTTTATACTGTCGCAAATTTTAATTACGCCAGGGATTGCCTTTTCTATAGTAAATTATTCAAAAAATAATTTTTTACTGTCGCAAATTTTAAGTGCGCCAGGGATTGCCTTTTCTATAGTAAATTATTCAAAAAATAATTTTCTACTGTCGCAAATTTTAATTACGCCAGGGATTGCCTTTTCTATAGTAAATTATTCTAAAAATAATTTTCAACTGTCGCAAATTTTAATTACGCCAGGGATTGCCTTTTCTATAGTAAATTATTCAAAAAATATTTTTTTACTGTCGCAAATTTTAAGTGCGCCAGGGATTGCCTTTTCTATAGTAAATTATTCAAAAAATAATTTTTACTGTCGCAAATTTTAAATACGCCAGGGATTGCCTTTTCTATAGTAAATTATTCAAAAAATAATTTTCTACTGTCGCAAATTTTAATTACGCCAGGGATTGCCTTTTCTATAGTAAATTATTCAAAAAATAACTTTCAACTGTCGCAAATTTTAATTACGCCAGGGATTGCCTTTTCTATAGTAAATTATTCAAAAAATAATTTTATACTGTCGCAAATTTTAATTGCGCCAGGGATTGCCTTTTCTATAGTAAATTATTCAAAAAATAATTTTCTACTGTCGCAAATTCTAATTGCGCCAGGGATTGCCTTTTCTATAGTAAATTTTGCAAAAAATAATTTTATACTGTCGCAAATTTTAATTACGCCAGGGATTGCCTTTTCTATAGTAAATTATTCAAAAAATAATTTTTTACTGTCGCAAATTTTAATTGCGCCAGGGATTGCCTTTTCTATAGTAAATTATTCAAAAAATAATATTCTACTGTCGCAAATTTTAATTGCGCCAGGGATTGCCTTTTCTATAGTAAATTATTCAAAAAATAATTTTCTACTGTCGCAAATTCTAATTGCGCCAGGGATTGCCTTTTCTATAGTAAATTTTGCAAAAAATAATTTTATACTGTCGCAAATTTTAATTACGCCAGGGATTGCCTTTTCTATAGTAAATTATTCAAAAAATAATTTTTTACTGTCGCAAATTTTAATTGCGCCAGGGATTGCCTTTTCTATAGTAAATTATTCAAAAAATAATTTTTTACTTTCGCAAATTTTAAGTGCGCCAGGGATTGTCTTTTCTATAGTAAATTTTGCAAAAAATAATTTTTTACTGTCGCAAATTTTAATTACGCCAGGGATTGCCTTTTCTGTAGTAAATTATTCAAAAAATAATTTTTTACTATCGCAAGTTTTAATTGCGCCAGGGATTGCCTTTTCTACAGTAAATTTTGCAAAAAATAATTTTTTACTGTCGCAAATTTTAATTGCGCCAGGGATTGCCTTTTCTACAGTAAATTTTTCAAAAAATATTTTTGTACTAACGCAAGTTTTAATTGCGCCAGGGATTGCCTTTTCTACAGTAAATTTTGCAAAAAATAATTTTTTACTGTCGCAAATTTTAATTGCGCCAGGGATTGCCTTTTCTAAGGTAAATTTTTCAAAAAATAATTTTTTACTATCGCAAGTTTTAATTGCGCCAGGGATTGCCTTTTCTACAGTAAATTTTGCAAAAAATAATTTTTTACCGTCGCAAATTTTAATTGCGCCAGGGATTGCCTTTTCTATAGTAAACTTTTCAAAAAATAATTTTCTACTGTCGCAAATTTTAATTGCGCCAGGGATTGCCTTTTCTATAGTAAATTATTCAAAAAATAATTTTTTACTATCGCAAGTTTTAATTGCGCCAGGGATTGCCTTTTCTACAGTAAATTTTGCAAAAAATAATTTTTTACTGTCGCAAATTTTAATTACGCCAGGGATTGCCTTTTCTGTAATAAATTATTCAAAAAATAATTTTTTACTGTCGCAAATTTTAATTACGCCAGGTATTGCCTTTTCTATAGTAAATTATTCAAAAAATAATTTTCTACTGTCGCAAATTTTAATTACGCCAGGGATTGCCTTTTCTATAGTAAATTATTCAAAAAATAATATTTTACTATCGGAAGTTTTAATTGCGCCAGGGATTGCCTTTTCTACAGTAAATTTTTCAAAAAATAATTTTTTACTGTCGCAAATTTTGATTGCGCCAGGGATTGCCCTTTCTACAGTAAATTTTTCAAAAAATAATTTTTTACTATCGTAAGTTTTAATTGCGCCAGGGATTGCCTTTTCTACAGTAAATTTTGCAAAAAATAATTTTTTACTGTCGCAAATTTTAATTGCGCCAGGGATTGCCTTTTCTACACTAAACTTTTCAAAAAATAATTTTCTACTATCGCAAGTTTTAATTGCGCCAGGGATTGCCTTTTCTACAGTAAATTTTGCAAAAAATAATTTATTACTGTCGCAAATTTTAATTGCGCCAGGGATTGCCTTTTCTATAGTAAACTTTTCAAAAAATTATTTTCTACTGTCGCAAATTTTAATTGCGCCAGGGATTGCCTTTTCTATAGTAAATTATTCAAAAAATAATTTTTTACTATCGCAAGTTTTAATTGCGCCAGGGATTGCCTTTTCTACAGTAAATTTTGCAAAAAATAATTTTTTACTGTCGCAAATTTTAATTGCGCCAGGGATTGCCTTTTCTACAGTAAATTATTCAAAAAATAATTTTTTACTGTCGAAAATTTTAAATACGCCAGGGATTACCTTTTCTATAGTAAATTTTGCAAAAAATAATTTTTTACTGTCGCAAATTGTAATTGCGCCAGGGATTGCCTTTTCTATAGTAAATTTTGCAAAAAATAATTTTATACTGTCGCAAATTTTAATTACGCCAGGGATTGCCTTTTCTATAGTAAATTATTCAAAAAATAATTTTTTACTGTCGCAAATTTCAATTTCGACAGGTAAATTTTTCACAAATTAATTTTTTACTGTCGCAAATTTTAAATACGCCAGGGATTGCCTTTTCTATAGTAAATTATTCAAAAAATAATTTTCTACTGTCGCAAATTTTAATTACGCCAGGGATTGCCTTTTCTATAGTAAATTATTCAAAAAATAATTTTCTACTGTCGCAAATTTTAAATATCCCAGGGATTGCCTTTTCTACCGTAAATTATTCAAAAAATAATTTTATACTGTCGCAAATTTTAAGTGCGCCAGGGATTGCCTTTTCTATAGTAAATTATTCAAAAAATAATTTTCTACTGTCGCAAATTTTAATTGCGCCAGGGATTGCCTTTTCTATAGTAAATTTTGCAAAAAATAATTGTCTACTGTCGCAAATTTTAATTGCGCCAGGGATTGCATTTTCTATAGTAAATTTTGCAAAAAATAATTTTTTACTGTCGCAAATTTTAATTGCGCCAGGGATTGCCTTTTCTATAGTAAATTATTCAAAAAATAATTTTCTACTGTCGCAAATTTTAATTACGCCAGGGATTGCCTTTTCTATAGTAAATTATTCAAAAAATAATTTTATACTGTCGCAAATTTTAAGTGCGCCAGGGATTGCCTTTTCTATAGTAAATTATTCAAAAAATAATTTTCTACTGTCGCAAATTTTAATTGCGCCAGGGATTGCCTTTTCTATAGTAAATTATTCAAAAAATAATTTTCTACTGTCGCAAATTTTAATTACGCCAGGGATTGCATTTTCTACAGTAAATTATTCAAAAAATAATTTTTTACTGTCGCAAATTTTAATTGCGCCAGGGATTGCCTTTTCTATAGTAAATTATTCAAAAAATAATTTTTTACTGTCGCAAATTTTAATTACGCCAGGGATTGCCTTTTCTATAGTAAATTATTCAAAAAATAATTTTTTACTGTCGCAAATTTTAATTGCGCAAGGGATTGCCTTTTCTATAGTAAATTATTCAAAAAATAATTTTCTACTGTCGCAAATTTTAATTACGCCAGGGATTGCCTTTTCTATAGTAAATTATTCAAAAAATAATTTTCTACTGTCGCAAATTTTAATTACGCCAGGGATTGCCTTTTCTATAGTAAATTATTCAAAAAATAATTTTCTACTGTCGCAAATTTTAAGTGCGCCAGGGATTGCCTTTTCTATAGTAAATTATTCAAAAAATAATTTTTTACTATCGCAAGTTTTAATTGCGCCAGGGATTGCCTTTTCTACAGTAAATTATTCAAAAAATTATTTTCTACTGTCGCAAATTTTAATTACGCCAGGGATTGCCTTTTCTATAGTAAATTATTCAAAAAATAATTTTTTACTGTCGCAAGTTTTAATTACGCCAGGGATTGCCTTTTCTATAGTAAATTATTCAAAAAGTTATTTTCTACTGTCGCAAATTTTAAGTGCGCCAGGGATTACCTTTTATATAGTAAATTTTTCAAAAATTAATTTTATACTGTCGCGAATTTTAATTACGCCAGGGATTGCCTTTTCTATAGTAAATTATTCAAAAAATAATTTTATACTGTCGCAAATTTTAATTACGCCAGGGATTGCCTTTTCTATAGTAAATTATTCAAAAAATAATTTTATACTGTCGCAAATTTTTAATACGCCAGGGATTGCCTTTTATATAGTAAATTATTCAAAAAATAATTTTATACTTTCGCAAATTTTAATTACGCCAGGGATTGCCTTTTATATAGTAAATTATTCAAAAAATAATTTTATACTGTCGCAAATTTTAATTACGCCAGGGATTGCCTTTTCTATAGTAAATTATTCAAAAAATAATTTTCTACTGTCGCAAATTTTAATTGCGCCAGGGATTGCCTTTTCTATAGTAAATTATTCAAAAAATAATTTTCTACTGTCGCAAATTTTAATTGCGCCAGGGATTGCCTTTTATATAGTAAATTATTCAAAAAATTATTTTATACTGTCGCAAATTTTAAATATCCCAGGGAATGCCTTTTCTATAGTAAATTTCTCACAAATTAATTTCTTACTGTCGCAAATTTTAAATACGCCAGGGATTGCCTTTTCTATAGTAAATTATTCAAAAAATAATTTTCTACTGTCGCAAATATTAAATACGCCAGGGATTGCCTTTTCTATAGTAAATTATTCAAAAATAATTTTTTACTGTCGCAAATTTTAATTACGCCAGGGATTGCCTTTTCTATAGTAAATTATTCAAAAAATAATTTTCTACTGTCGCAAATTTTAATTACGCCAGGGATTGCCTTTTCTATAGTAAATTATTCAAAAAATAATTTTTTACTATCGCAAGTTTTAATTGCGCCAGGGATTGCCTTTTCTACAGTAAATTTTGCAAAAAATAATTTTTTACTGTCGCAAATTTTAATTGCGCCAGGGATTGCCTTTTCTACAGTAAATTTTTCAAAAAATATTTTTTTACTATCGCAAGTTTTAATTGCGCCAGGGATTGCCTTTTCTACAGTAAATTTTGCAAAAAATAATTTTTTACTGTCGCAAATTTTAATTGCGCCAGGGATTGCCTTTTCTACAGTAAATTTTTCAAAAAATAATTTTTTACTATCGCAAGTTTTAATTGCGCCAGGGATTGCCTTTTCTACAGTAAATTTTGCAAAAAATAATTTTTTACTGTCGCAAATTTTAATTGCGCCAGGGATTGCCTTTTCTATAGTAAACTTTTCAAAAAATAATTTTCTACTGTCGCAAATTTTAATTGCGCCCGGGATTGCCTTTTCTATAGTAAATTATTCAAAAAATAATTTTTTACTATCGCAAGTTTTAATTGCGCCAGGGATTGCCTTTTCTACAGTAAATTTTTCAAAAAATAATTTTTTACTGTCGCAAATTTTAAATATCCCAGGGATTGGCTTTACTACAGTAAATTTCTCACAAATTAATTTCTTACTGTCGCAAATTTTAAATACGCCAGGGATTGCCTTTTCTATAGTAAATTATTCAAAAAATAATTTTCTACTGTCGCAAATTTTAAATAAGCCAGGGATTACCTTTTCTATAGTAAATTATTCAAAAAAAATTTTTTTACTGTCGAAAATTTTAAATACGCCAAGGATTGCCTTTTCTATAGTAAATTTTGCAAAAAATAATTTTATACTGTCGCAAATTTTAATTATGCCAGGGATTGCCTTTTCTATAGTAAATTATTCAAAAAATAATTTTTTACTGTCGCAAATTTCAATTTCGACAGGTAAATTTTTCACAAATTAATTTTTTACTGTCGCAAATTTTAAATACGCCAGGGATTGCCTTTTCTATAGTAAATTATTCAAAAAATAATTTTCTACTGTCGCAAATTTTAATTACGCCAGGGATTGCCTTTTCTATAGTAAATTATTCAAAAAATAATTTTCTACTGTCGCAAATTTTAAATATCCCAGGGATTGCCTTTTCTACCGTAAATTATTCAAAAAATAATTTTATACTGTCGCAAATTTTAAGTGCGCCAGGGATTGCCTTTTCTATAGTAAATTATTCAAAAAATAATTTTCTACTGTCGCAAATTTTAATTGCACCAGGGATTGCCTTTTCTATAGTAAATTTTGCAAAAAATAATTGTCTACTGTCGCAAATTTTAATTGCGCCAGGGATTGCATTTTCTATAGTAAATTTTGCAAAAAATAATTTTTTACTGTCGCAAATTTTAATTGCGCCAGGGATTGCGTTTTCTATAGTAAATTATTCAAAAAATAATTTTCTACTGTCGCAAATTTTAATTACGCCAGGGATTGCCTTTTCTATAGTAAATTATTCAAAAAATAATTTTATACTGTCGCAAATTTTAAGTGCGCCAGGGATTGCCTTTTCTATAGTAAATTATTCAAAAAATAATTTTCTACTGTCGCAAATTTTAATTGCGCCAGGGATTGCCTTTTCTATAGTAAATTATTCAAAAAATAATTTTCTACTGTCGCAAATTTTAATTACGCCAGGGATTGCATTTTCTACAGTAAATTATTCACAAAATAATTTTTTACTGTCGCAAATTTTAATTGCGCCAGGGATTGCCTTTTCTATAGTAAATTATTCAAAAAATAATTTTTTACTGTCGCAAATTTTAATTACGCCAGGGATTGCCTTTTCTATAGTAAATTATTCAAAAAATAATTTTTTACTGTCGCAAATTTTAATTGCGCAAGGGATTGCCTTTTCTATAGTAAATTATTCAAAAAATAATTTTCTACTGTCGCAAATTTTAATTACGCCAGGGATTGCCTTTTCTATAGTAAATTATTCAAAAAATAATTTTCTACTGTCGCAAATTTTAATTACGCCAGGGATTGCCTTTTCTATAGTAAATTATTCAAAAAATAATTTTCTACTGTCGCAAATTTTAAGTGCGCCAGGGATTGCCTTTTCTATAGTAAATTATTCAAAAAATAATTTTTTACTATCGCAAGTTTTAATTGCGCCAGGGATTGCCTTTTCTACAGTAAATTATTCAAAAAATTATTTTCTACTGTCGCAAATTTTAATTACGCCAGGGATTGCCTTTTCTATAGTAAATTATTCAAAAAATAATTTTTTACTGTCGCAAGTTTTAATTACGCCAGGGATTGCCTTTTCTATAGTAAATTATTAAAAAGTTATTTTCTACTGTCGCAAATTTTAAGTGCGCCAGGGATTACCTTTTATATAGTAAATTTTTCAAAAATTAATTTTATACTGTCGCGAATTTTAATTACGCCAGGGATTGCCTTTTCTATAGTAAATTATTCAAAAAATAATTTTATACTGTCGCAAATTTTAATTACGCCAGGGATCGCCTTTTCTATAGTAAATTATTCAAAAAATAATTTTATACTGTCGCAAATTTTTAATACGCCAGGGATTGCCTTTTATATAGTAAATTATTCAAAAAATAATTTTATACTTTCGCAAATTTTAATTACGCCAGGGATTGCCTTTTATATAGTAAATTATTCAAAAAATAATTTTATACTGTCGCAAATTTTAATTACGCCAGGGATTGCCTTTTCTATAGTAAATTATTCAAAAAATAATTTTCTACTGTCGCAAATTTTAATTGCGCCAGGGATTGCCTTTTCTATAGTAAATTATTCAAAAAATAATTTTCTACTGTCGCAAATTTTAATTGCGCCAGGGATTGCCTTTTCTATAGTAAATTATTCAAAAAATAATTTTATACTGTCGCAAATTTTAAATATCCCAGGGAATGCCTTTTCTATAGTAAATTTCTCACAAATTAATTTCTTACTGTCGCAAATTTTAAATACGCCAGGGATTGCCTTTTCTATAGTAAATTATTCAAAAAATAATTTTCTACTGTCGCAAATATTAAATACGCCAGGGATTGCCTTTTCTATAGTAAATTATTCAAAAAATAATTTTCTACTGTCGCAAATTTTAATTACGCCAGGGATTGCCTTTTCTATAGTAAATTATTCAAAAAATAATTTTTTACTATCGCAAGTTTTAATTGCGCCAGGGATTGCCTTTTCTACAGTAAATTTTGCAAAAAATAATTTTTTACTGTCGCAAATTTTAATTGCGCCAGGGATTGCCTTTTCTACAGTAAATTTTTCAAAAAATATTTTTTTACTATCGCAAGTTTTAATTGCGCCAGGGATTGACTTTTCTACAGTAAATTTTGCAAAAAATAATTTTTTACTGTCGCAAATTTTAATTGCGCCAGGGATTGCCTTTTCTACAGTAAATTTTTCAAAAAATAATTTTTTACTATCGCAAGTTTTAAATGCGCCAGGGATTGCCTTTTCTACAGTAAATTTTGCAAAAAATAATTTTTTACTGTCGCAAATTTTAATTGCGCCAGGGATTGCCTTTTCTATAGTAAACTTTTCAAAAAATAATTTTCTACTGTCGCAAATTTTAATTGCGCCAGGGATTGCCTTTTCTATAGTAAATTATTCAAAAAATAATTTTTTACTATCGCAAGTTTTAATTGCGCCAGGGATTGCCTTTTCTATAGTAAATTTTTCAAAAAATAATTTTTTACTGTCGCAAATTTTAAATATCCCAGGGATTGCCTTTCCTATAGTAAATTTTGCAAAAAATAATTTTATACTGTCGCAAATTTTAATTACGCCAGGGATTGCCTTTTCTATAGTAAATTATTCAAAAAATGCTTTTTTACTGTCGCAAATTTTAAATATCCCAGGGATTGCCTTTTCTATAGTAAATTTCTCACAAATTAATTTCTTACTGTCGCAAATTTTAAATACGCCAGGGATTGCCTTTTCTATAGTAAATTATTCAAAAAATAATTTTCTACTGTCGCAAATATTAAATACGCCAGGGATTGACTTTTCTATAGTAAATTATTCAAAAAATAATTTTTTACTGTCGCAAATTTTAATTACGCCAGGGATTGCTTTTCTATAGTAAATTATTCAAAAAATAATTTTCTACTGTCGCAAATTTTAATTACGCCAGGGATTGCCTTTTCTATAGTAAATTATTCAAAAAATAATTTTTTACTATCGCAAGTTTTAATTGCGCCAGGGATTGCCTTTTCTACAGTAAATTTTGCAAAAAATAATTTTTTACTGTCGCAAATTTTAATTGCGCCAGGGATTGCCTTTTCTACAGTAAATTTTTCAAAAAATATTTTTTTACTATCGCAAGTTTTAATTGCGCCAGGGATTGCCTTTTCTACAGTAAATTTTGCAAAAAATAATTTTTTACTGTCGCAAATTTTAATTGCGCCAGGGATTGCCTTTTCTATAGTAAACTTTTCAAAAAATAATTTTCTACTGTCGCAAATTTTAATTGCGCCCGGGATTGCCTTTTCTATAGTAAATTATTCAAAAAATAATTTTTTACTATCGCAAGTTTTAATTGCGCCAGGGATTGCCTTTTCTACAGTAAATTTTTCAAAAAATAATTTTTTACTGTCGCAAATTTTAAATATCCCAGGGATTGCCTTTCCTACAGTAAATTTCTCACAAATTAATTTCTTACTGTCGCAAATTTTAAATACGCCAGGGATTGCCTTTTCTATAGTAAATTATTCAAAAAATAATTTTCTACTGTCGCAAATTTTAAATACGCCAGGGATTGCCTTTTCTATAGTAAATTATTCAAAAAATAATTTTTTACTGTCGAAAATTTTAAATACGCCAAGGATTGCCTTTTCTATAGTAAATTTTGCAAAAAATAATTTTATACTGTCGCAAATTTTAATTATGCCAGGGATTGCCTTTTCTATAGTAAATTATTCAAAAAATAATTTTTTACTGTCGCAAATTTCAATTTCGACAGGTAAATTTTTCACAAATTAATTTTTTACTGTCGCAAATTTTAAATACGCCAGGGATTGCCTTTTCTATAGTAAATTATTCAAAAAATAATTTTCTACTGTCGCAAATTTTAATTACGCCAGGGGTTGCCTTTTCTATAGTAAATTATTCAAAAAATAATTTTCTACTGTCGCAAATTTTAAATATCCCAGGGATTGCCTTTTCTACCGTAAATTATTCAAAAAATAATTTTATACTGTCGCAAATTTTAAGTGCGCCAGGGATTGCCTTTTCTATAGTAAATTATTCAAAAAATAATTTTCTACTGTCGCAAATTTTAATTGCGCCAGGGATTGCCTTTTCTATAGTAAATTTTGCAAAAAATAATTGTCTACTGTCGCAAATTTTAATTGCGCCAGGGATTGCATTTTCTATAGTAAATTTTGCAAAAAATAATTTTTTACTGTCGCAAATTTTAATTGCGCCAGGGATTGCCTCTTCTATAGTAAATTATTCAAAAAATAATTTTCTACTGTCGCAAATTTTAATTACGCCAGGGATTGCCTTTTCTATAGTAAATTATTCAAAAAATAATTTTATACTGTCGCAAATTTTAAGTGCGCCAGGGATTGCCTTTTCTATAGTAAATTATTCAAAAAATAATTTTCTACTGTCGCAAATTTTAATTGCGCCAGGGATTGCCTTTTCTATAGTAAATTATTCAAAAAATAATTTTCTACTGTCGCAAATTTTAATTACGCCAGGGATTGCATTTTCTACAGTAAATTATTCAAAAAATAATTTTTTACTGTCGCAAATTTAATTGCGCCAGGGATTGCCTTTTCTATAGTAAAATTATTCAAAAAATAATTTTTTACTGTCGCAAATTTTAATTACGCCAGGGATTGCCTTTTTTATAGTAAATTATTCAAAAAATAATTTTTTACTGTCGCAAATTTTAATTGCGCAAGGGATTGCCTTTTCTATAGTAAATTATTCAAAAAATAATTTTCTACTGCCGCAAATTTAATTACGCCAGGGATTGCCTTTTCTATAGTAAATTATTCAAAAAATAATTTTCTACTTGTCGCAAATTTTAATTACGCCAGGGATTGCCTTTTCTATAGTAAATTATTCAAAAAATAATTTTCTACTGTCGCAAATTTTAATTGCGCCAGGGATTGCCTTTTCTATAGTAAATTATTCAAAAAATAATATTCTACTGTCGCAAATTTTAATTGCGCCAGGGATTGCCTTTTCTATAGTAAATTATTCAAAAAATAATTTTCTACTGTCGCAAATTCTAATTGCGCCAGGGATTGCCTTTTCTATAGTAAATTTTGCAAAAAATAATTTTATACTGTCGCAAATTTTAATTACGCCAGGGATTGCCTTTTCTATAGTAAATTATTCAAAAAATAATTTTTTACGTGTCGCAAATTTTAATTGCGCCAGGGATTGCCTTTTCTATAGTTAATTATTCAAAAAATAATTTTTTACTGTCGCAAATTTTAAGTGCGCCAGGGATTGCCTTTTCTATAGTAATTTTGCAAAAAATAATTTTTTACTGTCGCAAATTTTAATTACGCCAGGGATTGCCTTTTCTGTAGTAAATTATTCAAAAAATAATTTTTTTACTATCGCAAGTTTTAATTGCGCAGGGATTGCCTTTTCTACAGTAAATTTTGCAAAAATAATTTTTTTACTGTCGCAAAATTTTAATTGCGCCAGGGATTGCCTTTTCTACAGTAAATTTTTCAAAAAATATTTTTGTACTAACGCAAGTTTTAATTGCGCCAGGGATTGCCTTTTCTACAGTAATTTTGCAAAAATAATTTTTTACTGTCGCAAATTTTAATTGCGCCAGGGATTGCCTTTTCTAAGGTAAATTTTTCAAAAAATAATTTTTTACTATCGCAAGTTTTAATTGCGCCAGGGATTGCCTTTTCTACAGTAAATTTTGCAAAAAATAATTTTTTACTGTCGCAAATTTTAATTGCGCCAGGGATTGCCTTTTCTATAGTAAACTTTTCAAAAAATAATTTTCTACTGTCGCAAATTTTAATTGCGCCAGGGATTGCCTTTTCTATAGTAAATTATTCAAAAATAATTTTTACTATCGCAAGTTTTAATTGCGCCAGGGATTGCCTTTTCTACAGTAAATTGTTGCAAAAATAATTTTTTACTGTCGCAAATTTTAATTACGCCAGGGATTGCCCTTTTCTGTAATAAATTATTCAAAAAAAAATTTTTTACTGTCGCAAATTTTAATTACGCCAGGTATTGCCTTTTCTATAGTAAATTATTCAAAAAATAATTTTTCTACTGTCGCAAATTTTAATTACGCCAGGGATTGCCTTTTCTATAGTAAATTATTCAAAAAAATAATTTTTTACTATCGGAAGTTGTAATTGCGCCAGGGATTGCCTTTTCTACAGTAAATTTTTCAAAAAATAATTTTTTACTGTCGCAAATTTTGATTGCGCCAGGGATTGCCCTTTCTACAGTAAATTTTTCAAAAAATAATTTTTTACTATCGTAAGTTTTAATTGCGCCAGGGATTGCCTTTTCTACAGTAAATTTTGCAAAAATAATTTTTTACTGTCGCAAATTTTAATTGCGCCAGGGGATTGCCTTTTCTACAGTAAACTTTTCAAAAAATAATTTTCTACTATCGCAAGTTTAATTGCGCCAGGGATTGCCTTTTCTACAGTAAATTTTGCAAAAAATAATTTATTACTGTCGCAAATTTTTAATTGCGCCAGGGATTGCTTTTCTATAGTAAACTTTTCAAAAATTATTTTCTACTGTCGCAAATTTTAATTGCGCCAGGGATTGCCTTTTCTATAGTAAATTATTCAAAAAATAATTTTTTACTATCGCAAGTTTTAATTGCGCCAGGGATTGCCTTTTCTACAGTAAATTTTGCAAAAAATAATTTTTTACTGTCGCAAATTTTAATTGCGCCAGGGATTGCCTTTTCTACAGTAAATTTTTCAAAAAATAATTTTTTACTATCGCAAGTTTTAATTGCGCCAGGGATTGCCTTTTTCTACAGTAAATTTTGCAAAAAATAATTTTTTACTGTCGCAAATTTTAATTGGGCCAGGGATTGCCTTTTTCTATTAGTAAACTTTTCAAAAAATAATTTTCTACTGTCGCAAATTTTAATTGCGCAGGGATTGCCTTTTCTATAGTAAATTATTCAAAAAGTAATTTTTTACTGTCGCAAATTTTAAATATCCCAGGGATTGCCTTTTCTATAGTAAATTTCTCACAAATTAATTTCTTACTGTCGCAAATTTTAAATACGCCAGGGATTGCCTTTTCTATAGTAAATTATTCAAAAAATAATTTTCTACTGTCGCAAATATTAAATCCGCCAGGGATTGCCTTTTCTATAAAATTATTCAAAAAATAATTTTTTACTGTCCCAAATTTTAATTACGCCAGGGATTGCCTTTTCTATAGTAAATTATTCAAAAAATAATTTTCTACTGTCGCAAATTTTAATTACGCCAGGGATTGCCTTTTCTATAGTAAATTATTCAAAAATAATTTTTTACTATCGCAAGTTTTAATTGCGCCCGGGATTGCCTTT
>CAWVNZ010000785.1:0-64703 GCA_963930735.1 Dioctria linearis
TTGCAAAAAATAAACTTTTACTGTCGCAAATTTTAATTACGCCAGGGATTGCCTTTTCTATAGTAAATTTTGCAAAAAATTATTGTTTAGTGTCGCAAATTTTAATTACGCCAGGGATTGCCTTTTCTATAGTAAATTATTCAAAAAATATTTTTTTCTGTCACAAATTTTAATTACGCCAGGGATTGCCTTTTCTATAGTAAATTATTCAAAAATTCATTTTTTACTGTCTCAAATTTTAATTACGCCAGGGATTGCCTTTTCTATAGTAAATTTTGCCAAAAATAATTTTTTACTGTCGCAAATTTTAATTACGCCAGGGATTGCCTTTTCTATAGTAAATTATTCAAAAATTCATTGTTTAGTGTCGCAAATTTTAATTACGCCAGGGATTGCCTTTTCTATAGTAAATTATTCAAAAAATAATTTTTTCTGTCACAAATTTTAATTACGCCAGGGATTGCCTTTTCTGTAGTAAATTATTCAAAAATTCATTTTTTACTGTCTCAAATTTTAATTACGCCAGGGATTGCCTTTTCTATAGTAAATTTTGCAAAAAATAATTTTTTACTGTCGCAAATTTTAATTACGCCAGGGATTGCCTTTTCTATAGTAAATTTTGCAAAAAATAATTGTTTAGTGTCGCAAATTTTAATTACGCCAGGGATTGCCTTTTTCTATAGTAAATTATTCAAAAAATATTTTTTTCTGTCACAAATTTTAATTACGCCAGGGATTGCCTTTTCTATAGTAAATTATTCAAAAATTCATTTTTTACTGTCTCAAATTTTAATTACGCCAGGGATTGCCTTTTCTATAGTAAATTTTGCCAAAATAATTTTTTACTGTCGCAAATTTTAATTACGCCAGGGATTGCCTTTTCTATAGTAAATTATTCAAAAATTCATTGTTTAGTGTCGCAAATTTTAATTACGCCAGGGATTGCCTTTTCTATAGTAAATTATTCAAAAAATAATTTTTTCTGTCACAAATTTTAATTACGCCAGGGATTGCCTTTTCTATAGTAAGTTATTCAAAAAATAATTTTTTACTGTCTCAAATTTTAATTACGCCAGGGATTGCCTTTTGTATAGTAAATTATTCAAAAATTCATTTTTTACTGTCTCAAATTTTAAATACGCCAGGGATTGCCTTTTCTATAGTAAATTTTGCAAAAAATAATTTTTTACTGTTGCAAATTTTAAAGACGCCAGGGATTGCCTTTTCTACAGTAAATTATTCAAAAACTCATTTTTTTACTGTCTCAAATTTTAAATACGCCAGGGATTACCTTTTCTATAGTAAATTTTACAAAAAATAATTTTTTACTGTTGCAAATTTTAAATACGCCAGGGATTGCCTTTTCTATAGTAAATTATTCAAAAATTCATTTTTTACTGTCGCAAATTTTTATTACGCCAGGGATTGCCTTTTCTATAGTAAATTTTTCAAAAATTAATTTTATACTGTCGCAAATTTCAAATACGCCAGGGATTGCCTTTTCTATAATAAATTTTGCCAAAAATAATTTTTTACTGTCGCAAATTTTAATTACGCCAGGGATTGCCTTTTCTATAGTAAATTATTCAAAAATTCATTTTTTACTGTCTCAAATTTTAATTACGCCAGGGATTGCCTTTTCCATAGTAAATTATTCAAAAATTCATTTTTTACTGTCTCAAATTTTAATTACGCCAGGGCTTGCCTTTTCTATAGTAAATTTTGCAAAAAATTATTGTTTAGTGTGGCAAATTTTAATTACGCCAGGGATTGCCTTTTCTATAGTAAATTATTCAAAAAATAATTTTTTACTGTCGCAAATTATAATTACGCCAGGGATTGCCTTTTCTATAGTAAATTATTCAAAAAATAATTTTTTGCTCTCTCAAATTTTAATTACGCCAGGGATTGCCTTTTCTATAGTAAATTTTTCAAAAATTAATTTTATACTGTCGCAAATTTTAAATACGCCAGGGATTGCCTTTTCTATAGTAAATTTTGCCAAAAATAATTTTTTTTCTGTCGCAAATTTTAATTACGCCAGGGATTGCCTTTTCTATAGTAAATTATTCAACAATTCATTTTTTACTGTCTCAAATTTTAATTACGCCAGGGATTGCCTTTTCTATAGTAAATTATTCAAAAATTCATTTTTTACTGTCTCAAATTTTAATTACGCCAGGGATTGCCTTTTTTATAGTAAATTATTCAAAAAATAATTTTTTCTGTCACAAATTTTAATTACGCCAGGGATTGCCTTTTCTATAGTAAATTATTCAAAAATTCATTTTTTACTGTCTCAAATTTTAATTACGCCAGAGTTGCCTTTTCTATAGTAAATTTTGCCAAAAATAATTTTTTTACTGTCGCAAATTTTAATTACGCCAGGGATTGCCTTTTCTATAGTAAATTATTCAAAAATTCATTTTTTACTGTCTCAAATTTTAATTACGCCAGGGATTGCCTTTTCTATAGTAAATTATTCAAAAATTCATTTTTGACTGTCTCAAATTTTAATTACGCCAGGGATTGCCTTTTCTATAGTAAATTATTCATAAATTAATTTTTTACTGTCTCAAATTTTAATTACACCAGGGATTGCCTTTTCTATAGTAAATTTTGCAAAAAATAATTTTTTACTGTCTCAAATTTTAATTACGCCAGGGATTGCCTTTTCTATAGTAAATTTTGCAAAAAATAATTTTATACTGTCTCAAATTTTAAATACGCCAGGGATTGCCTTTTCTATAGTAAATTATTCAAAAAATATTTTTTTCTGTCACAAATTTTAATTACGCCAGGGATTGCCTTTTCTATAGTAAATTTTGCAAAAAATAATTGTTTAGTGTAGCAAATTTTAATTACGCCAGGGATTGCCTTTTCTATAGTAAATTATTCAAAAAATAATTTTTTACTTTCTCAAATTTTAATTACGCCAGGGATTGCCTTTTCTATAGTAAATTATTCAAAAATTTCTTTTTTTACTGTCTCAAATTTTAATTACGCCAGGGATTGCCTTTTCTATAGTAAATTATTCAAAAATTCATTTTTTACTGTCTCAAATTTTAATTACGCCAGGGATTGCCTTTTCTATAGTAAATTATTCAAAAAATAATTTTTTACTTTCTCAAATTTTAATTACGCCAGGGATTGCCTTTTCTATAGCAAATTATTCAAAAATTCATTTTTTACAGTCTCAAATTTTAATTACGCCAGGGATTGCCTTTTCTATAGTAAATTATTCGAAAAATAATTTTTTACTGTCTCAAATTTTAATTACGCCAGGGATTGCCTTTTCTATAGTAAATTTTGCAAAAAATAATTTTTTACTGTCGCAAATTTTAATTACGCCAGGGATTGCCTTTTCTATAGTAAATTATTCAAAAAATCATTTTTTACTGTCTCAAATTTTAATTACGCCAGGGATTGCCTTTTCTATAGTAAATTATTCCAAAAATTCATTTTTTACTGTCTCAAATTTTAATTACGCCAGGGATTGCCTTTTCTATAGTAAATTATTCAAAAAATAATTTTTTCTGTCACAAATTGTAATTACGCCAGGGATTGCCTTTTCTATAGTAAATTATTCAAAAATTAATTTTTTTCTGTCGCAAATTTTAATTACGCCAGGGATTGCCTTTTCTATAGTAAATTATTCAAAAATTCATTTTTTACTGTTTCAAATTTTAATTACGCCAGGGATTGCCTTTTCTATACTAAATTTTGCAAAAAATAATTTTATACTGTCTCAAATTTTAATTACGCCAGGGATTGCCTTTTCTATAGTAAATTATTCAAAAAATAATTGTTTAGTGTCGCAAATTTTAATTACGCCAGGGATTGCCTTTTCTATAGTAAATTATTCAAAAATTCATTTTTTCTGTCGCAAATTTTAATTACGCCAGGGATTGCCTTTTCTATAGTAAATTTTGCAAAAAATAATTGTTTAGTGTCGCAAATTTTAATTACGCCAGGGATTGCCTTTTCTATAGTAAATTATTCAAAAAATAATTTTTTACTGTCTCAAATTTTAATTACGCCAGGAATTGCCTTTTCTATAGTAAATTATTCAAAAATTCATTTTTTACTGTCTCAAATTTTAATTTCGGCAGAGATTGCCTTTTCTATAGTAAATTTTGCAAAAAATAATTTTATACTGTCTCAAATTTTAAATACGCCAGGGATTGCCTTTTCTATAGTAAATTATTCTAAAAATAATTTTTTCTGTCACAAATTTTAATTACGCCAGGGATTGCCTTTTCTATAGTAAATTTTTCAAAAATTAATTTTATACTGTCGCAAATATTAAATACGCCAGGGATTGCCTTTTCTATAGTAAATTTTGCCAAAAATAATTTTTTACTGTCGCAAATTTAATTACGCCAGGGATTGCCTTTTCTATAGTAAATTATTCAAAAATTCATTTTTTACTGTCTCAAATTTTAATTACGCCAGGGATTGCCTTTTCTATAGTAAATTATTCAAAAATTCATTTTTTACTGTCTCAAATTTTAATTACGCCAGGGATTGCCTTTTCTATAGTAAAGTATTCAAAAATTCATTTTTTACTGTCTCAAATTTTAATTACGCCAGGGATTGCCTTTTCTATAGTAAATTTTGCAAAAAATAATTTTTTACTGTTGCAAATTTTAAATACGCCAGGGATTGCTTTTGTATAGTAAATTATTCAAAAATTCATTTTTTACTGTCGCAAATTTTAATTACGCCAGGGATTGCCTTTTCTATAGTAAATTATTCAAAAATTCATTTTTTACTGTCTCAAATTTTAATTACGCCAGGGATTGCCTTTTCTATAGTAAATTATTCAAAAATTTATTTTTTACTGTCTCAAATTTTAATTACGCCAGGGATTGCCTTTTCTATAGTAAATTTTGCAAAAAATAATTGTTTAGTGTGGCAAATTTTAATTACGCCAGGGATTGCCTTTTCTATAGTAAATTATTCAAAAAATAATTTTTTACTGTCGCAAATTATAATTACGCCAGGGATTGCCTTTTCTATAGTAAATTATTCAAAAAATAATTTTTTACTGTCTCAAATTTTAATTACGCCAGGGATTGCCTTTTCTATAGTAAATTTTGCAAAAAATAATTTTATACTGTCTCAAATTTTAAATACGCCAGGGATTGCCTTTTCTATAGTAAATTATTCAAAAAATAATTTTTTCTGTCACAAATTTTAATTACGCCAGGGATTGCCTTTTCTATAGTAAATTTTGCAAAAAATAGTTGTTTAGTGTAGCAAACTTTAATTACGCCAGGGATTGCCTTTTCTATAGTAAATTATTCAAAAAATAATTTTTTACTTTCTCAAATTTTAATTACGCCAGGGATTGCCTTTTCTATAGTAAATTATTCAAAAATTCATTTTTTACTGTCTCAAATTTTAATTACGCCAGGGATTGCCTTTTCTATAGTAAATTATTCAAAAAATAATTTTTTACTGTCTCAAATTTTAATTACGCCAGGGATTGCCTTTTCTATAGTAAATTTTGCAAAACATAATTTTTTACTGTCGCAAATTTTAATTACGCCAGGGATTGCCTTTTCTATAGTAAATTATTCAAAAATTCATTTTTTATTGTCTCAAATTTTAATTACGCCAGGGATTGCCTTTTCTATAGTAAATTATTCAAAAATTCATTTTTTACTGTCTCAAATTTTAATTACGCCAGGGATTGCCTTTTCTATAGTAAATTATTCAAAAAATAATTTTTTCTGTCACAAATTTTAATTACGCCAGGGATTGCCTTTTCTATAGTAAATTATTCAAAAATTAATTTTTTTCTGTCGCAAATTTTAATTACGCCAGGGATTGCCTTTTACCCAAAAATTCATTTTTTACTGTCTCAAATTTTAATTACGCCAGGGATTGCCTTTTCTATAGTAAATTTTGCAAAAAATAATTTTATACTGTCTCAAATTTTAATTACGCCAGGGATTGCCTTTTCTATAGTAAATTATTCAATAAATAATTGTTTAGTGTCGCAAATTTTAATTACGCCAGGGATTGCCTTTTCTATAGTAAATTATTCAAAAATTCATTTTTTCTGTCGCAAATTTTAATTACGCCAGGGATTGCCTTTTCTATAGTAAATTTTGCAAAAAATAATTGTTTAGTGTCGCAAATTTTAATTACGCCAGGGATTTCCTTTTCTATAGTAAATTATTCAAAAAATAATTTTTTACTGTCTCAAATTTTAATTATGCCAGGAATTGCCTTTTCTATAGTAAATTATTCAAAAATTCATTTTTTACTGTCTCAAATTTTAATTTCGCCAGGGCTTGCCTTTTCTATAGTAAATTTAGCAAAAAATAATTTTATACTGTCTCAAATTTTAAATACGCCAGGGATTGCCTTTTCTATAGTAAATTATTCAAAAAATAATTTTTTCTGTCACAAATTTTAATTACGCCAGGGATTGCCTTTTCTATAGTAAATTTTGCAAAAAACAATTGTTTAGTGTCGCAAATTTTAATTACGCCAGGGATTGCCTTTTCTATAGTAAATTATTCAAAAAAATTTTTTTTCTTTCGCAAATTTTAATTACGCCAGGGATTGCCTTTTCTATAGTAAATTATTCAAAAATTCATTTTTTACTGTCTCAAATTTTAATTACGCCAGGGATTGCCTTTTCTATAGTAAATTATTAAAAAATTCATTTTTTACTGTCTCAAATTTTAATTACGCCAGGGATTGCCTTTTCTATATTAAATTTTGCAAAAAATAATTGTTTAGTGTCGCAAATTTTAATTACGCCAGGGATTGCCTTTTCTGTAGTAAATTATTCAAAAAATAATTTTTTACTGTCTCAAATTTTAATTACGCCAGGGATTGCCTTTTCTATAGTAAATTATTCAAAAATTCATTTTTTACTGTCTCAAATTTTAATTACGCCAGGGATTGCCTTTTCTATAGTAAATTTTGCAAAAAATAATTGTTTAGTGTCGCAAATTTTAATTACGCCAGTGATTGCCTTTTTCTATAGTAAATTATTCAAAAATTCATTTTTTACTGTCGCAAATTTTAATTACGCCAGGGATTGCCTTTTCTATAGTAAATTTTGCAAAAACTAATTTTTTACTGTCGCAAATTTTAATTACGCCAGGGATTGCCTTTTCTATAGTAAATGTTGCAAAAAATAATTTTTTACTGTTGCAAATTTTAAATACGCCAGGGATTGCCTTTTCTATAGTAAATTATTCAAAAATTCATTTTTTACTGTCTCAAATTTTAATTAGGCCAGGGATTGCCTTTTCTATAGTAAATTATTCAAAAAATAATTTTTTACTGTCGCAAATTTTAATTACGCCAGGGATAGCCTTTTCTATAGTAAATTATTCAAAAATAATTTTTTACTGTCGCAAATTTTAATTACGCCAGGGATTGCCTTTTCTATAGTAAATTATTCAAAAAATAATTTTTTACTGTCGCAAATTATAATTACGCCAGAGATTGCCTTTTCTATAGTAAATTATTCAAAAAATAATTTTTTACTGTCTCAAATTTTAATTACGCCAGGGATTGCCTTTTCTATAGTAAATTATTCAAAAATTCATTTTTTACTGTCTCAAATTTTAATTACGCCAGGGATTGCCTTTTCTATAGTAAATTATTCAAAAATTCATTTTTTACTGTCTCAAATTTTAATTACGCCAGGGATTGCCTTTTCTATACTAAATTTTGCAAAAAATAATTGTTTAGTGTCGCAAATTTTAATTACGCCAGGGATTGCCTTTTCTATAGTAAATTATTCAAAAAATAATTTTTTACTGTCTCAAATTTTAATTACGCCAGGGATTGCCTTTTCTATAGTAAATTATTCAAAAATTCATTTTTTACTGTCTCAAATTTTAATTACGCCAGGGATTGCCTTTTCTATAGTAAATTTTGCAAAAAATAATTGTTTAGTGTCGCAAATTTTAATTACGCCAGGGATTGCCTTTTCTATAGTAAATTATTCAAAAATTCGTTTTTTACTGTCGCAAATTTTAATTACGCCAGGGATTGCCTTTTCTATAGTAAATTTTGCAAAAACTAATTTTTTACTGTCGCAAATTTTAATTACGCCAGGGATTGCCTTTTCTATAGTAAATTATTCAAAAAATAATTTTTTACTGTCGCAAATTTTAATTACGCCAGGGATTGCCTTTTCTATAGTAAATTATTCAAAAAATAATTTTTTACTGTCGAAAATTTTAATTACGCCAGGGATTGCCTTTTCTATAGTAAATTATTCAAAAAATAATTTTTTACTGTCGCAAATTATAATTACACCAGGGATTGCCTTTTCTATAGTAAATTATTCAAAAAATAATTTTTTACTGTCGCAAATTATAATTACGCCAGGGATTGCCTTTTCTATAGTAAATTATTCAAAAATTAATTTTTTTCTGTCGCAAATTTTAATTACGCCAGGGATTGCCTTTTCTATAGTAAATTATTCAAAAATTCATTTTTTACTGTCTCAAATTTTAATTACGCCAGGGATTGCCTTTTCTATAGTAAATTTTGCAAAAAATAATTGTTTACTGTCTCAAATTTTAATTACGCCAGGGATTGCCTTTTCTATAGTAAATTATTCAAAAAATAATTGTTTAGTGACGCAAATTTTAATTACGCCAGGGATTGCCTTTTCTATAGTAAATTATTCAAAAATTCATTTTTTCTGTCGCCAATTTTAATTACGCCAGGGATTGCCTTTTCTATAGTAAATTATTCAAAAATTCATTTTTTCTGTCGCAAATTTTAATTAGGCCCGGGATTGCCTTTTCTATAGTAAATTATTCAAAAATTCATTTTTTACTGTCTCAAATTTTAATTACGCCAGGGATTGCCTTTTCTATAGTAAATTTTGCAAAAAATAATTTTATACTGTCGCAAATTTTAATTACGCCAGGAATTGCCTTTTCTATAGTAAATTATTCAAAAAATAATTTTTTACTGTCGCAAATTTTAATTACGCCAGGGATTGCCTTTTCTATAGTAAATTATTCAAAAAATAATTTTTTACTGTCGAAAATTTTAATTACGCCAGGGATTGCCTTTTCTATAGTAAATTATTCAAAAAATAATTTTTTACTGTCGCAAATTATAATTACACCAGGGATTGCCTTTTCTATAGTAAATTATTCAAAAATTTATTTTTTACTGTCTCAAATTTTAATTACGCCAGGGATTGGCTTTTCTATAGTAAATTTTGCAAAAAATAATTGTTTAGTGTGGCAAATTTTAATTACGCCAGGGATTGCCTTTTCTATAGTAAATTATTCAAAAAATAATTTTTTACTGTCGCAAATTATAATTACGCCAGGGATTGCCTTTTCTATAGTAAATTATTCAAAAAATAATTTTTTACTGTCTCAAATTTTAATTACGCCAGGGATTGCCTTTTCTATAGTAAATTTTGCAAAAAATAATTTTATACTGTCTCAAATTTTAAATACGCCAGGGATTGCCTTTTCTATAGTAAATTATTCAAAAAATAATTTTTTCTGTCACAAATTTTAATTACGCCAGGGATTGCCTTTTCTATAGTAAATTTTGCAAAAAATAATTGTTTAGTGTAGCAAACTTTAATTACGCAGGGATTGCCTTTTCTATAGTAAATTATTCAAAAAATAATTTTTTACTTTCTCAAATTTTAATTACGCCAGGGATTGCCTTTTCTATAGTAAATTATTCAAAAATTCATTTTTTACTGTCTCAAATTTTAATTACGCCAGGGATTGCCTTTTCTATAGTAAATTATTCAAAAAATAATTTTTTACTGTCTCAAATTTTAATTACGCCAGGGATTGCCTTTTCTATAGTAAATTTTGCAAAACATAATTTTTTACTGTCGCAAATTTTAATTACGCCAGGGATTGCCTTTTCTATAGTAAATTATTCAAAAATTCATTTTTTATTGTCTCAAATTTTAATTACGCCAGGGATTGCCTTTTCTATAGTAAATTATTCAAAAATTCATTTTTTACTGTCTCAAATTTTAATTACGCCAGGGATTGCCTTTTCTATAGTAAATTATTCAAAAAATAATTTTTTCTGTCACAAATTTTAATTACGCCAGGGATTGCCTTTTCTATAGTAAATTATTCAAAAATTAATTTTTTTCTGTCGCAAATTTTAATTACGCCAGGGATTGCCTTTTCTATAGTAAATTACCCAAAAATTCATTTTTTACTGTCTCAAATTTTAATTACGCCAGGGATTGCCTTTTCTATAGTAAATTTTGCAAAAAATAATTTTATACTGTCTCAAATTTTAATTACGCCAGGGATTGCCTTTTCTATAGTAAATTATTCAAAAAATAATTGTTTAGTGTCGCAAATTTTAATTACGCCAGGGATTGCCTTTTCTATAGTAAATTATTCAAAAATTCATTTTTTCTGTCGCAAATTTTAATTACGCCAGGGATTGCCTTTTCTATAGTAAATTTTGCAAAAAATAATTGTTTAGTGTCGCAAATTTTAATTACGCCAGGGATTGCCTTTTCTATAGTAAATTATTCAAAAAATAATTTTTTACTGTCTCAAATTTTAATTATGCCAGGAATTGCCTTTTCTATAGTAAATTATTCAAAAATTCATTTTTTACTGTCTCAAATTTTAATTTCGCCAGGGCTTGCCTTTTCTATAGTAAATTTAGCAAAAAATAATTTTATACTGTCTCAAATTTTAAATACGCCAGGGATTGCCTTTTCTATAGTAAATTATTCAAAAAATAATTTTTTCTGTCACAAATTTTAATTACGCCAGGGATTGCCTTTTCTATAGTAAATTTTGCAAAAAACAATTGTTTAGTGTCGCAAATTTTAATTACGCCAGGGATTGCCTTTTCTATAGTAAATTATTCAAAAAAAATTTTTTTCTTTCGCAAATTTTAATTACGCCGGGGATTGCCTTTTCTATAGTAAATTATTCAAAAATTCATTTTTTACTGTCTCAAATTTTAATTACGCCAGGATTGCCTTTTCTATAGTAAATTATTAAAAAATTCATTTTTTACTGTCTCAAATTTTAATTACGCCAGGGATTGCCTTTTCTATATTAAATTTTGCAAAAAATAATTGTTTAGTGTCGCAAATTTTAATTACGCCAGGGATTGCCTTTTCTGTAGTAAATTATTCAAAAAATAATTTTTTACTGTCTCAAATTTTAATTACGCCAGGGATTGCCTTTTCTATAGTAAATTATTCAAAAATTCATTTTTTACTGTCTCAAATTTTAATTACGCCAGGGATTGCCTTTTCTATAGTAAATTTTGCAAAAAATAATTGTTTAGTGTCGCAAATTTTAATTACGCCAGTGATTGCCTTTTCTATAGTAAATTATTCAAAAATTCATTTTTTACTGTCGCAAATTTTAATTACGCCAGGGATTGCCTTTTCTATAGTAAATTTTGCAAAAACTAATTTTTTACTGTCGCAAATTTTAATTACGCCAGGGATTGCCTTTTCTATAGTAAATGTTGCAAAAAATAATTTTTTACTGTTGCAAATTTTAAATACGCCAGGGATTGCCTTTTCTATAGTAAATTATTCAAAAATTCATTTTTTACTGTCTCAAATTTTAATTAGGCCAGGGATTGCCTTTTCTATAGTAAATTATTCAAAAAATAATTTTTTACTGTCGCAAATTTTAATTACGCCAGGGATAGCCTTTTCTATAGTAAATTATTCAAAAATAATTTTTTACTGTCGCAAATTTTAATTACGCCAGGGATTGCCTTTTCTATAGTAAATTATTCAAAAAATAATTTTTTACTGTCGCAAATTATAATTACGCCAGAGATTGCCTTTTCTATAGTAAATTATTCAAAAAATAATTTTTTACTGTCTCAAATTTTAATTACGCCAGGGATTGCCTTTTCTATAGTAAATTATTCAAAAATTCATTTTTTACTGTCTCAAATTTTAATTACGCCAGGGATTGCCTTTTCTATAGTAAATTATTCAAAAATTCATTTTTTACTGTCTCAAATTTTAATTACGCCAGGGATTGCCTTTTCTATACTAAATTTTGCAAAAAATAATTGTTTAGTGTCGCAAATTTTAATTACGCCAGGGATTGCCTTTTCTATAGTAAATTATTCAAAAAATAATTTTTTACTGTCTCAAATTTTAATTACGCCAGGGATTGCCTTTTCTATAGTAAATTATTCAAAAATTCATTTTTTACTGTCTCAAATTTTAATTACGCCAGGGATTGCCTTTTCTATAGTAAATTTTGCAAAAAATAATTGTTTAGTGTCGCAAATTTTAATTACGCCAGGGATTGCCTTTTCTATAGTAAATTATTCAAAAATTCGTTTTTTACTGTCGCAAATTTTAATTACGCCAGGGATTGCCTTTTCTATAGTAAATTTTGCAAAAACTAATTTTTTACTGTCGCAAATTTTAATTACGCCAGGGATTGCCTTTTCTATAGTAAATTATTCAAAAAATAATTTTTTACTGTCGCAAATTTTAATTACGCCAGGGATTGCCTTTTCTATAGTAAATTATTCAAAAAATAATTTTTTACTGTCGAAAATTTTAATTACGCCAGGGATTGCCTTTTCTATAGTAAATTATTCAAAAAATAATTTTTTACTGTCGCAAATTATAATTACACCAGGGATTGCCTTTTCTATAGTAAATTATTCAAAAAATAATTTTTTACTGTCGCAAATTATAATTACGCCAGGGATTGCCTTTTCTATAGTAAATTATTCAAAAATTAATTTTTTTCTGTCGCAAATTTTAATTACGCCAGGGATTGCCTTTTCTATAGTAAATTATTCAAAAATTCATTTTTTACTGTCTCAAATTTTAATTACGCCAGGGATTGCCTTTTCTATAGTAAATTTTGCAAAAAATAATTGTTTACTGTCTCAAATTTTAATTACGCCAGGGATTGCCTTTTCTATAGTAAATTATTCAAAAAATAATTGTTTAGTGACGCAAATTTTAATTACGCCAGGGATTGCCTTTTCTATAGTAAATTATTCAAAAATTCATTTTTTCTGTCGCCAATTTTAATTACGCCAGGGATTGCCTTTTCTATAGTAAATTATTCAAAAATTCATTTTTTCTGTCGCAAATTTTAATTACGCCCGGGATTGCCTTTTCTATAGTAAATTATTCAAAAATTCATTTTTTACTGTCTCAAATTTTAATTACGCCAGGGATTGCCTTTTCTATAGTAAATTTTGCAAAAAATAATTTTATACTGTCGCAAATTTTAATTACGCCAGGAATTGCCTTTTCTATAGTAAATTATTCAAAAATTCATTTTTTACTGTCTCAAATTTTAATTACGCCAGGGATTGCCTTTTCTATAGTAAATTATTCAAAAAATAATTGTTTAGTGTCGCAAATTTTAATTACGCCAGGGATTGCCTTTTCTATAGTAAATTATTCAAAAATTCATTTTTTCTGTCGCAAATTTTAATTTCGCCAGGGATTGCCTTTTCTATAGTAAATTATTCAAAAATTCATTTTTTTCTGTCGCAAATTTTAATTACGCCAGGGATTGCCTTTTCTATAGTAAATTTTGCAAAAACTAATTTTTTACTGTCGCAAATTTTAATTACGCCAGGGATTGCCCTTTCTATAGTAAATGTTGCAAAAAATAATTTTTTACTGTTGCAACTTTTAAATACGCCAGGGATTGCCTTTTCTATAGTAGATTATTCAAAAATTCATTTTTTACTGTCTCAAATTTTAATTACGCCAGGGATTGCCTTTTCTATAGTAAATTATTCAAAAATTCATTTTTTAATGTCTCAAATTTTAATTACGCCAGGGATTGCCTTTTCTATAGTAACTTTTGCAAAAAATAATTGTTTAGTGTCGCAAATTTTAATTACGCCAGGGATTGCCTTTTCTATAGTAAATTATTCAAAAAATAATTTTTTACTGTCGCAAATTATAATTACGCCAGGGATTGCCTTTTCTATATTAAATTATTCAAAAAATAATTTTTTACTGTCGCAAATTATAATTACGCCAGGGATTGCCTTTTCTATAGTAAATTATTCAAAAATTAATTTTTTTCTGTCGCAAATTTTAATTACCCCAGGGATTGCCTTTTCTATAGTAAATTATTCAAAAATTCATTTTTTACTGTCTCAAATTTAAATTACGCCAGGGATTGCCTTTTCTATAGTAAATTTTGCGAAAAATAATTTTTTTCTGTCGCAAATTTTAATTACGCCAGGGATTGCCTTTTCTATAGTAAATTATTCAAAAAATAATTTTTTACTGTCTCAAATTTTAATTACGCCAGGGATTGCCTTTTCTAGAGTAAATTATTCAAAAAATAATTTTATACTGTCTCAAATTTTAATTACGCCAGGGATTGCCTTTTCTATAGTAAATTATTCAAAAAATAATTTTTTACTGTCTCAAATTTTAATTACGCCAGGGATTGCCTTTTCTATAGTAAATTATTCAAAAATTCATTTTTTACTGTCTCAAATTTTAATTACGCCTGGGATTGCCTTTTCTATAGTAAATTATTCAAAAAATAATTTTCTACTGTCTCAAATTTTAATTACGCCAGGGATTGCCTTTTCTATAGTAAATTATTCAAAAATTCATTTTTTCTGTCTCAAATTTTAATTACGCCAGGGATTGCCTTTTCTATAGTAAATTATTCAAAAATTCATTTTTTACTGTCTCAAATTTTAATTAAGCCAGGGATTGCCTTTTCTATAGTAAATTTTGCAAAAAATAATTGTTTAGTGTCGCAAATTTTAATTACGCCAGGGATTGCCTTTTCTATAGTAAATTATTCAAAAAATAATTTTTTCTGTCACAAATTTTAATTACGCCAGGGATTGCCTTTTCTATAGTAAATTATTCAAAAATAATTTTTTACTGTCGCAAATTATAATTACGCCAGGGATTGCCTTTTCTATAGTAAATTATTCAAAAAATAATTGTTTAGTGTCGCAAATTTTAATTACGCCAGGGATTGCCTTTTCTATAGTAAATTATTCAAAAAATAATTTTTTACCGTCGCAAATTATAATTACGCCAGGAATTGCCTTTTCTATAGTAAATTATTCAAAAAATAATTTTTTACTGTCGCAAATTATAATTACGCCAGGGATTGCCTTTTCTATAGTAAATTATTCAAAAATTAATTTTTTTCTGTCGCAAATTTTAATTACGCCAGGAATTGCCTTTTCTATAGTAAATTATTCAAAAATTCATTTTTTACTGTCTCAAATTTTAATTACGCCCGGGATTGCCTTTTCTATAGTAAATTTTGCAAAAAATAATTTTATTCTGTCGCAAATTTTAATTACGCCAGGGATTGCCTTTTCTATAGTATATTATTCATAAAATAATTTTTTACTGTCTCAAATTTTAATTACGCCAGGGATTGCCTTTTCTATAGTAAATTATTCAAAAAATAATTTTATACTGTCTCAAATTTTAATTACGCCAGGGATTGCCTTTTCTATAGTAAATTATTCAAAAATTCATTTTTTCTGTCGCAAATTTTAATTAGGCCAGGGATTGCCTTTTCTATAGTAAATTATTCAAAAATTCATTTTTTCTGTCGCAAATTTTAATTACGCCAGGGATTGCTTTTTCTATAGTAAATTTTGCAAAAACTAATTTTTTACTGTCGCAAATTTTAATTACGCCAGGGATTGCCCATTCTATAGTAAATGTTGCAAAAAATAATTTTTTACTGTTGCAACTTTTAAATACGCCAGGGATTGCCTTTTCTATAGTAAATTATTCAAAAATTCATTTTTTACTGTCTCAAATTTTAATTACGCCAGGGATTGCCTTTTCTATAGTAAATTATTCAAAAATTCATTTTTTAATGTCTCAAATTTTAATTACGCCAGGGATTGCCTTTTCTATAGTAACTTTTGCAAAAAATAATTGTTTAGTGTCGCAAATTTTAATTACGCCAGGGATTGCCTTTTCTATAGTAAATTATTCAAAAAATAATTTTTTACTGTCGCAAATTATAATTACGCCAGGGATTGCCTTTTCTATATTAAATTATTCAAAAAATAATTTTTTACTGTCGCAAATTATAATTATAATTCTATAGTAAATTATTCAAAAATTAATTTTTTTCTGTCGCAAATTTTAATTACGCCAGGGATTGCCTTTTCTATAGTAAATTATTCAAAAATTCATTTTTTACTGTCTCAAATTTAAATTACGCCAGGGATTGCCTTTTCTATAGTAAATTTTGCAAAAAATAATTGTTTACTGTCTCAAATTTTAATTACGCCAGGGATTGCCTTTTCTATAGTAAATTATTCAAAAAATAATTGTTTAGTGACGCAAATTTTAATTACGCCAGGGATTGCCTTTTCTATAGTAAATTATTCAAAAATTCATTTTTTCTGTCGCCAATTTTAATTACGCCAGGGATTGCCTTTTCTATAGTAAATTATTCAAAAATTCATTTTTTCTGTCGCAAATTTTAATTACGCCCGGGATTGCCTTTTCTATAGTAAATTATTCAAAAATTCATTTTTTACTGTCTCAAATTTTAATTACGCCAGGGATTGCCTTTTCTATAGTAAATTTTGCAAAAAATAATTTTATACTGTCGCAAATTATAATTACGCCAGGGATTGCCTTTTCTATAGTAAATTATTCAAAAAATAATTTTTTACTGTCTCAAATTTTAATTACGCCAGGGATTGCCTTTTCTAGAGTAAATTATTCAAAAAATAATTTTATACTGTCTCAAATTTTAATTACGCCAGGGATTGCCTTTTCTATAGTAAATTATTCAAAAAATAATTTTTTACTGTCTCAAATTTTAATTACGCCAGGGATTGCCTTTTCTATAGTAAATTATTCAAAAATTCATTTTTTACTGTCGCAAATTTTAATTACGCCAGGAATTGCCTTTTCTATAGTAAATTATTCAAAAATTCATTTTTTACTGTCTCAAATTTTAATTACGCCAGGGATTGCCTTTTCTATAGTAAATTATTCAAAAAATAATTGTTTAGTGTCGCAAATTTTAATTACGCCAGGGATTGCCTTTTCTATAGTAAATTATTCAAAAATTCATTTTTTCTGTCGCAAATTTTAATTTCGCCAGGGATTGCCTTTTCTATAGTAAATTATTCAAAAATTAATTTTTTTCTGTCGCAAATTTTAATTACGCCAGGGATTGCCTTTTCTATAGTAAATTTTGCGAAAAATAATTTTTTTCTGTCGCAAATTTTAATTACGCCAGGGATTGCCTTTTCTATAGTAAATTATTCAAAAAATAATTTTTTACTGTCTCAAATTTTAATTACGCCAGGGATTGCCTTTTCTAGAGTAAATTATTCAAAAAATAATTTTATACTGTCTCAAATTTTAATTACGCCAGGGATTGCCTTTTCTATAGTAAATTATTCAAAAAATAATTTTTTACTGTCTCAAATTTTAATTACGCCAGGGATTGCCTTTTCTATAGTAAATTATTCAAAAATTCATTTTTTACTGTCTCAAATTTTAATTACGCCAGGGATTGCCTTTTCTATAGTAAATTATTCAAAAAATAATTTTCTACTGTCTCAAATTTTAATTACGCCAGGGATTGCCTTTTCTATAGTAAATTATTCAAAAATTCATTTTTTCTGTCTCAAATTTTAATTACGCCAGGGATTGCCTTTTCTATAGTAAATTATTCAAAAATTCATTTTTTACTGTCTCAAATTTTAATTAAGCCAGGGATTGCCTTTTCTATAGTAAATTTTGCAAAAAATAATTGTTTAGTGTCGCAAATTTTAATTACGCCAGGGATTGCCTTTTCTATAGTAAATTATTCAAAAAATAATTTTTTCTGTCACAAATTTTAATTACGCCAGGGATTGCCTTTTCTATAGTAAATTATTCAAAAAATAATTTTTTACTGTCGCAAATTATAATTACGCCAGGGATTGCCTTTTCTATAGTAAATTATTCAAAAAATAATTGTTTAGTGTCGCAAATTTTAATTACGCCAGGGATTGCCTTTTCTATAGTAAATTATTCAAAAAATAATTTTTTACCGTCGCAAATTATAATTACGCCAGGAATTGCCTTTTCTATAGTAAATTATTCAAAAAATAATTTTTTACTGTCGCAAATTATAATTACGCCAGGGATTGCCTTTTCTATAGTAAATTATTCAAAAATTAATTTTTTTCTGTCGCAAATTTTAATTACGCCAGGAATTGCCTTTTCTATAGTAAATTATTCAAAAATTCATTTTTTACTGTCTCAAATTTTAATTACGCCCGGGATTGCCTTTTCTATAGTAAATTTTGCAAAAAATAATTTTATTCTGTCGCAAATTTTAATTACGCCAGGGATTGCCTTTTCTATAGTATATTATTCATAAAATAATTTTTTACTGTCTCAAATTTTAATTACGCCAGGGATTGCCTTTTCTATAGTAAATTATTCAAAAAATAATTTTATACTGTCTCAAATTTTAATTACGCCAGGGATTGCCTTTTCTATAGTAAATTATTCAAAAATTCATTTTTTCTGTCGCAAATTTTAATTAGGCCAGGGATTGCCTTTTCTATAGTAAATTATTCAAAAATTCATTTTTTTCTGTCGCAAATTTTAATTACGCCAGGGATTGCTTTTTCTATAGTAAATTTTGCAAAAACTAATTTTTTACTGTCGCAAATTTTAATTACGCCAGGGGTTGCCCTTTCTATAGTAAATGTTGCAAAAAATAATTTTTTACTGTTGCAACTTTTAAATACGCCAGGGATTGCCTTTTCTATAGTAAATTATTCAAAAATTCATTTTTTACTGTCTCAAATTTTAATTACGCCAGGGATTGCCTTTTCTATAGTAAATTATTCAAAAATTCATTTTTTAATGTCTCAAATTTTAATTACGCCAGGGATTGCCTTTTCTATAGTAAATTTTGCAAAAAATAATTTTTTTCTGTCGTAAATTTTAATTACGCCAGGGATTGCCTTTTCTATAGTAAATTATTCAAAAAATAATTTTTTACTGTCGCAAATTATAATTACGCCAGGGATTGCCTTTTCTATAGTAAATTATTCAAAAATTAATTTTTTTCTGTCGCAAATTTTAATTACGCCAGGGATTGCCTTTTCTATAGTAAATTATTCAAAAATTCATTTTTTACTGTCTCAAATTTTAATTACGCCAGGGATTGCCTTTTCTATAGTAAATTTTGCAAAAAATAATTGTTTACTGTCTCAAATTTTAATTACGCCAGGGATTGCCTTTTCTATAGTAAATTATTCAAAAAATAATTGTTTAGTGACGCAAATTTTAATTACGCCAGGGATTGCCTTTTCTATAGTAAATTATTCAAAAATTCATTTTTTCTGTCGCCAATTTTAATTACGCCAGGGATTGCCTTTTCTATAGTAAATTATTCAAAAATTCATTTTTTCTGTCGCAAATTTTAATTACGCCCGGGATTGCCTTTTCTATAGTAAATTATTCAAAAATTCATTTTTTACTGTCTCAAATTTTAATTACGCCAGGGATTGCCTTTTCTATAGTAAATTTTGCAAAAAATAATTTTATACTGTCGCAAATTTTAATTACGCCAGGAATTGCCTTTTCTATAGTAAATTATTCAAAAATTCATTTTTTACTGTCTCAAATTTTAATTACGCCAGGGATTGCCTTTTCTATAGTAAATTATTCAAAAAATAATTGTTTAGTGTCGCAAATTTTAATTACGCCAGGGATTGCCTTTTCTATAGTAAATTATTCAAAAATTCATTTTTTCTGTCGCAAATTTTAATTTCGCCAGGGATTGCCTTTTCTATAGTAAATTATTCAAAAATTCATTTTTTTCTGTCGCAAATTTTAATTACGCCAGGGATTGCCTTTTCTATAGTAAATTTTGCAAAAACTAATTTTTTACTGTCGCAAATTTTAATTACGCCAGGGATTGCCCTTTCTATAGTAAATGTTGCAAAAAATAATTTTTTACTGTTGCAACTTTTAAATACGCCAGGGATTGCCTTTTCTATAGTAGATTATTCAAAAATTCATTTTTTACTGTCTCAAATTTTAATTACGCCAGGGATTGCCTTTTCTATAGTAAATTATTCAAAAATTCATTTTTTAATGTCTCAAATTTTAATTACGCCAGGGATTGCCTTTTCTATAGTAACTTTTGCAAAAAATAATTGTTTAGTGTCGCAAATTTTAATTACGCCAGGGATTGCCTTTTCTATAGTAAATTATTCAAAAAATAATTTTTTACTGTCGCAAATTATAATTACGCCAGGGATTGCCTTTTCTATATTAAATTATTCAAAAAATAATTTTTTACTGTCGCAAATTATAATTACGCCAGGGATTGCCTTTTCTATAGTAAATTATTCAAAAATTAATTTTTTTCTGTCGCAAATTTTAATTACGCCAGGGATTGCCTTTTCTATAGTAAATTATTCAAAAATTCATTTTTTACTGTCTCAAATTTAAATTACGCCAGGGATTGCCTTTTCTATAGTAAATTTTGCGAAAAATAATTTTTTTCTGTCGCAAATTTTAATTACGCCAGGGATTGCCTTTTCTATAGTAAATTATTCAAAAAATAATTTTTTACTGTCTCAAATTTTAATTACGCCAGGGATTGCCTTTTCTATAGTAAATTATTCAAAAAATAATTTTATACTGTCTCAAATTTTAATTACGCCAGGGATTGCCTTTTCTATAGTAAATTATTCAAAAAATAATTTTTTACTGTCTCAAATTTTAATTACGCCAGGGATTGCCTTTTCTATAGTAAATTATTCAAAAATTCATTTTTTACTGTCTCAAATTTTAATTACGCCAGGGATTGCCTTTTCTATAGTAAATTATTCAAAAAATAATTTTCTACTGTCTCATATTTTAATTACGCCAGGGATTGCCTTTTCTATAGTAAATTATTCAAAAATTCATTTTTTCTGTCTCAAATTTTAATTACGCCAGGGATTGCCTTTTCTATAGTAAATTATTCAAAAATTCATTTTTTACTGTCTCAAATTTTAATTAAGCCAGGGATTGCCTTTTCTATAGTAAATTTTGCAAAAAATAATTGTTTAGTGTCGCAAATTTTAATTACGCCAGGGATTGCCTTTTCTATAGTAAATTATTCAAAAAATAATTTTTTCTGTCACAAATTTTAATTACGCCAGGGATTGCCTTTTCTATAGTAAATTATTCAAAAAATAATTTTTTACTGTCGCAAATTATAATTACGCCAGGGATTGCCTTTTCTATAGTAAATTATTCAAAAAATAATTGTTTAGTGTCGCAAATTTTAATTACGCCAGGGATTGCCTTTTCTATAGTAAATTATTCAAAAAATAATTTTTTACCGTCGCAAATTATAATTAGGCCAGGAATTGCCTTTTCTATAGTAAATTATTCAAAAAATAATTTTTTACTGTCGCAAATTATAATTACGCCAGGGATTGCCTTTTCTATAGTAAATTATTCAAAAATTAATTTTTTTCTGTCGCAAATTTTAATTACGCCAGGAATTGCCTTTTCTATAGTAAATTATTCAAAAATTCATTTTTTACTGTCCCAAATTTTAATTACGCCCGGGATTGCCTTTTCTATAGTAAATTTTGCAAAAAATAATTTTATTCTGTCGCAAATTTTAATTACGCCAGGGATTGCCTTTTCTATAGTATATTATTCATAAAATAATTTTTTACTGTCTCAAATTTTAATTACGCCAGGGATTGCCTTTTCTATAGTAAATTATTCAAAAAATAATTTTATACTGTCTCAAATTTTAATTACGCCAGGGATTGCCTTTTCTATAGTAAATTATTCAAAAATTCATTTTTTAATGTCTCAAATTTTAATTACGCCAGGGATTGCCTTTTCTATAGTAAATTATTCAAAAATTCATTTTTTTCTGTCGCAAATTTTAATTACGCCAGGGATTGCCTTTTCTATAGTAAATTTTGCAAAAACTAATTTTTTACTGTCGCAAATTTTAATTACGCCAGGGATTGCCCTTTCTATAGTAAATGTTGCAAAAAATAATTTTTTACTGTTGCAACTTTTAAATACGCCAGGGATTGCCTTTTCTATATTAAATTATTCAAAAAATAATTTTTTACTGTCGCAAATTATAATTACGCCAGGGATTGCCTTTTCTATAGTAAATTATTCAAAAATTAATTTTTTTCTGTCGCAAATTTTAATTACGCCAGGGATTGCCTTTTCTATAGTAAATTATTCAAAAATTCATTTTTTCTGTCGCCAATTTTAATTACGCCAGGGATTGCCTTTTCTATAGTAAATTATTCAAAAATTCATTTTTTCTGTCGCAAATTTTAATTACGCCCGGGATTGCCTTTTCTATAGTAAATTATTCAAAAATTCATTTTTTACTGTCTCAAATTTTAATTACGCCAGGGATTGCCTTTTCTATAGTAAATTTTGCAAAAAATAATTTTATACTGTCGCAAATTTTAATTACGCCAGGAATTGCCTTTTCTATAGTAAATTATTCAAAAATTCATTTTTTACTGTCTCAAATTTTAATTACGCCAGGGATTGCCTTTTCTATAGTAAATTATTCAAAAAATAATTGTTTAGTGTCGCAAATTTTAATTACGCCAGGGATTGCCTTTTCTATAGTAAATTATTCAAAAATTCATTTTTTCTGTCGCAAATTTTAATTTCGCCAGGGATTGCCTTTTCTATAGTAAATTATTCAAAAATTCATTTTTTTCTGTCGCAAATTTTAATTACGCCAGGGATTGCCTTCTATAGTAAATTTTGCAAAAACTAATTTTTTACTGTCGCAAATTTTAATTACGCCAGGGATTGCCCTTTCTATAGCAAATGTTGCAAAAAATAATTTTTTACTGTTGCAACTTTTAAATACGCCAGGGATTGCCTTTTCTATAGTAGATTATTCAAAAATTCATTTTTTACTGTCTCAAATTTTAATTACGCCAGGGATTGCCTTTTCTATAGTAAATTATTCAAAAATTCATTTTTTAATGTCTCAAATTTTAATTACGCCAGGGATTGCCTTTTCTATAGTAACTTTTGCAAAAAATAATTGTTTAGTGTCGCAAATTTTAATTACGCCAGGGATTGCCTTTTCTATAGTAAATTATTCAAAAAATAATTTTTTACTGTCGCAAATTATAATTACGCCAGGGATTGCCTTTTCTATATTAAATTATTCAAAAAATAATTTTTTACTGTCGCAAATTATAATTACGCCAGGGATTGCCTTTTCTATAGTAAATTATTCAAAAATTAATTTTTTTCTGTCGCAAATTTTAATTACGCCAGGGATTGCCTTTTCTATAGTAAATTATTCAAAAATTCATTTTTTACTGTCTCAAATTTAAATTACGCCAGGGATTGCCTTTTCTATAGTAAATTTTGCGAAAAATAATTTTTTTCTGTCGCAAATTTTAATTACGCCAGGGATTGCCTTTTCTATAGTAAATTATTCAAAAAATAATTTTTTACTGTCTCAAATTTTAATTACGCCAGGGATTGCCTTTTCTATAGTAAATTATTCAAAAAATAATTTTATACTGTCTCAAATTTTAATTACGCCAGGGATTGCCTTTTCTATAGTAAATTATTCAAAAAATAATTTTTTACTGTCTCAAATTTTAATTACGCCAGGGATTGCCTTTTCTATAGTAAATTATTCAAAAATTCATTTTTTACTGTCTCAAATTTTAATTACGCCAGGGATTGCCTTTTCTATAGTAAATTATTCAAAAAATAATTTTCTACTGTCTCATATTTTAATTACGCCAGGGATTGCCTTTTCTATAGTAAATTATTCAAAAATTCATTTTTTCTGTCTCAAATTTTAATTACGCCAGGGATTGCCTTTTCTATAGTAAATTATTCAAAAATTCATTTTTTACTGTCTCAAATTTTAATTAAGCCAGGGATTGCCTTTTCTATAGTAAATTTTGCAAAAAATAATTGTTTAGTGTCGCAAATTTTAATTACGCCAGGGATTGCCTTTTCTATAGTAAATTTTTCAAAAAATAATTTTTTCTGTCACAAATTTTAATTACGCCAGGGATTGCCTTTTCTATAGTAAATTATTCAAAAAATAATTTTTTACTGTCGCAAATTATAATTACGCCAGGGATTGCCTTTTCTATAGTAAATTATTCAAAAAATAATTGTTTAGTGTCGCAAATTTTAATTACGCCAGGGATTGCCTTTTCTATAGTAAATTATTCAAAAAATAATTTTTTACCGTCGCAAATTATAATTACGCCAGGAATTGCCTTTTCTATAGTAAATTATTCAAAAAATAATTTTTTACTGTCGCAAATTATAATTACGCCAGGGATTGCCTTTTCTATAGTAAATTATTCAAAAATTAATTTTTTTCTGTCGCAAATTTTAATTACGCCAGGGATTGCCTTTTCTATAGTAAATTATTCAAAAATTCATTTTTTCTGTCGCCAATTTTAATTACGCCAGGGATTGCCTTTTCTATAGTAAATTATTCAAAAATTCATTTTTTCTGTCGCAAATTTTAATTACGCCCGGGATTGCCTTTTCTATAGTAAATTATTCAAAAATTCATTTTTTACTGTCTCAAATTTTAATTACGCCAGGGATTGCCTTTTCTATAGTAAATTTTGCAAAAAATAATTTTATACTGTCGCAAATTTTAATTACGCCAGGAATTGCCTTTTCTATAGTAAATTATTCAAAAATTCATTTTTTACTGTCTCAAATTTTAATTACGCCAGGGATTGCCTTTTCTATAGTAAATTATTCAAAAAATAATTGTTTAGTGTCGCAAATTTTAATTACGCCAGGGATTGCCTTTTCTATAGTAAATTATTCAAAAATTCATTTTTTCTGTCGCAAATTTTAATTTCGCCAGGGATTGCCTTTTCTATAGTAAATTATTCAAAAATTCATTTTTTTCTGTCGCAAATTTTAATTACGCCAGGGATTGCCTTTTCTATAGTAAATTTTGCAAAAACTAATTTTTTACTGTCGCAAATTTTAATTACGCCAGGGATTGCCCTTTCTATAGCAAATGTTGCAAAAAATAATTTTTTACTGTTGCAACTTTTAAATACGCCAGGGATTGCCTTTTCTATAGTAGATTATTCAAAAATTCATTTTTTACTGTCTCAAATTTTAATTACGCCAGGGATTGCCTTTTCTATAGTAAATTATTCAAAAATTCATTTTTTAATGTCTCAAATTTTAATTACGCCAGGGATTGCCTTTTCTATAGTAACTTTTGCAAAAAATAATTGTTTAGTGTCGCAAATTTTAATTACGCCAGGGATTGCCTTTTCTATAGTAAATTATTCAAAAAATAATTTTTTACTGTCGCAAATTATAATTACGCCAGGGATTGCCTTTTCTATATTAAATTATTCAAAAAATAATTTTTTACTGTCGCAAATTATAATTACGCCAGGGATTGCCTTTTCTATAGTAAATTATTCAAAAATTAATTTTTTTCTGTCGCAAATTTTAATTACGCCAGGGATTGCCTTTTCTATAGTAAATTATTCAAAAATTCATTTTTTACTGTCTCAAATTTAAATTACGCCAGGGATTGCCTTTTCTATAGTAAATTTTGCGAAAAATAATTTTTTTCTGTCGCAAATTTTAATTACGCCAGGGATTGCCTTTTCTATAGTAAATTATTCAAAAAATAATTTTTTACTGTCTCAAATTTTAATTACGCCAGGGATTGCCTTTTCTATAGTAAATTATTCAAAAAATAATTTTATACTGTCTCAAATTTTAATTACGCCAGGGATTGCCTTTTCTATAGTAAATTATTCAAAAAATAATTTTTTACTGTCTCAAATTTTAATTACGCCAGGGATTGCCTTTTCTATAGTAAATTATTCAAAAATTCATTTTTTACTGTCTCAAATTTTAATTACGCCAGGGATTGCCTTTTCTATAGTAAATTATTCAAAAAATAATTTTCTACTGTCTCATATTTTAATTACGCCAGGGATTGCCTTTTCTATAGTAAATTATTCAAAAATTCATTTTTTCTGTCTCAAATTTTAATTACGCCAGGGATTGCCTTTTCTATAGTAAATTATTCAAAAATTCATTTTTTACTGTCTCAAATTTTAATTAAGCCAGGGATTGCCTTTTCTATAGTAAATTTTGCAAAAAATAATTGTTTAGTGTCGCAAATTTTAATTACGCCAGGGATTGCCTTTTCTATAGTAAATTTTTCAAAAATAATTTTTTCTGTCACAAATTTTAATTACGCCAGGGATTGCCTTTTCTATAGTAAATTATTCAAAAAATAATTTTTTACTGTCGCAAATTATAATTACGCCAGGGATTGCCTTTTCTATAGTAAATTATTCAAAAAATAATTGTTTAGTGTCGCAAATTTTAATTACGCCAGGGATTGCCTTTTCTATAGTAAATTATTCAAAAAATAATTTTTTACCGTCGCAAATTATAATTACGCCAGGAATTGCCTTTTCTATAGTAAATTATTCAAAAAATAATTTTTTACTGTCGCAAATTATAATTACGCCAGGGATTGCCTTTTCTATAGTAAATTATTCAAAAATTAATTTTTTTCTGTCGCAAATTTTAATTACGCCAGGAATTGCCTTTTCTATAGTAAATTATTCAAAAATTCATTTTTTACTGTCTCAAATTTTAATTACGCCCGGGATTGCCTTTTCTATAGTAAATTTTGCAAAAAAAAATTTTATTCTGTCGCAAATTTTAATTACGCCAGGGATTGCCTTTTCTATAGTATATTATTCATAAAATAATTTTTTACTGCCTCAAATTTTAATTACGCCAGGGATTGCCTTTTCTATAGTAAATTATTCAAAAAATAATTTTATACTGTCGCAAATTTTAATTACGCCAGGAATTGCCTTTTCTATAGTAAATTATTCAAAAATTCATTTTTTACTGTCTCAAATTTTAATTACGCCAGGGATTGCCTTTTCTATAGTAAATTATTCAAAAAATAATTGTTTAGTGTCGCAAATTTTAATTACGCCAGGGATTGCCTTTTCTATAGTAAATTATTCAAAAATTCATTTTTTCTGTCGCAAATTTTAATTTCGCCAGGGATTGCCTTTTCTATAGTAAATTATTCAAAAATTCATTTTTTTCTGTCGCAAATTTTAATTACGCCAGGGATTGCCTTTTCTATAGTAATTATTCAATTTTTTCTGTCGCAAATTTTAATTACGCCAGGGATTGCCTTTTCTATAGTAAATTATTCAAAAATTCATTTTTTCTGTCGCCAATTTTAATTACGCCAGGGATTGCCTTTTCTATAGTAAATTATTCAAAAATTCATTTTTTCTGTCGCAAATTTTAATTACGCCCGGGATTGCCTTTTCTATAGTAAATTTTGCAAAAAATAATTTTATACTGTCGCAAATTTTAATTACGCCAGGAATTGCCTTTTCTATAGTAAATTATTCAAAAATTCATTTTTTACTGTCTCAAATTTTAATTACGCCAGGGATTGCCTTTTCTATAGTAAATTATTCAAAAAATAATTGTTTAGTGTCGCAAATTTTAATTACGCCAGGGATTGCCTTTTCTATAGCAAATGTTGCAAAAAATAATTTTTTACTGTTGCAACTTTTAAATACGCCAGGGATTGCCTTTTCTATAGTAGATTATTCAAAAATTCATTTTTTACTGTCTCAAATTTTAATTACGCCAGGGATTGCCTTTTCTATAGTAAATTATTCAAAAATTCATTTTTTAATGTCTCAAATTTTAATTACGCCAGGGATTGCCTTTTCTATAGTAACTTTTGCAAAAAATAATTGTTTAGTGTCGCAAATTTTAATTACGCCAGGGATTGCCTTTTCTATAGTAAATTATTCAAAAAATAATTTTTTACTGTCGCAAATTATAATTACGCCAGGGATTGCCTTTTCTATATTAAATTATTCAAAAAATAATTTTTTACTGTCGCAAATTATAATTACGCCAGGGATTGCCTTTTCTATAGTAAATTATTCAAAAATTAATTTTTTTCTGTCGCAAATTTTAATTACGCCAGGGATTGCCTTTTCTATAGTAAATTATTCAAAAATTCATTTTTTACTGTCTCAAATTTAAATTACGCCAGGGATTGCCTTTTCTATAGTAAATTTTGCGAAAAATAATTTTTTTCTGTCGCAAATTTTAATTACGCCAGGGATTGCCTTTTCTATAGTAAATTATTCAAAAAATAATTTTTTACTGTCTCAAATTTTAATTACGCCAGGGATTGCCTTTTCTATAGTAAATTATTCAAAAAATAATTTTATACTGTCTCAAATTTTAATTACGCCAGGGATTGCCTTTTCTATAGTAAATTATTCAAAAAATAATTTTTTACTGTCTCAAATTTTAATTACGCCAGGGATTGCCTTTTCTATAGTAAATTATTCAAAAATTCATTTTTTACTGTCTCAAATTTTAATTACGCCAGGGATTGCCTTTTCTATAGTAAATTATTCAAAAAATAATTTTCTACTGTCTCATATTTTAATTACGCCAGGGATTGCCTTTTCTATAGTAAATTATTCAAAAATTCATTTTTTCTGTCTCAAATTTTAATTACGCCAGGGATTGCCTTTTCTATAGTAAATTATTCAAAAATTCATTTTTTACTGTCTCAAATTTTAATTAAGCCAGGGATTGCCTTTTCTATAGTAAATTTTGCAAAAAATAATTGTTTAGTGTCGCAAATTTTAATTACGCCAGGGATTGCCTTTTCTATAGTAAATTTTTCAAAAAATAATTTTTTCTGTCACAAATTTTAATTACGCCAGGGATTGCCTTTTCTATAGTAAATTATTCAAAAAATAATTTTTTACTGTCGCAAATTATAATTACGCCAGGGATTGCCTTTTCTATAGTAAATTATTCAAAAAATAATTGTTTAGTGTCGCAAATTTTAATTACGCCAGGGATTGCCTTTTCTATAGTAAATTATTCAAAAAATAATTTTTTACCGTCGCAAATTATAATTACGCCAGGAATTGCCTTTTCTATAGTAAATTATTCAAAAAATAATTTTTTACTGTCGCAAATTATAATTACGCCAGGGATTGCCTTTTCTATAGTAAATTATTCAAAAATTAATTTTTTTCTGTCGCAAATTTTAATTACGCCAGGGATTGCCTTTTCTATAGTAAATTATTCAAAAATTCATTTTTTCTGTCGCCAATTTTAATTACGCCAGGGATTGCCTTTTCTATAGTAAATTATTCAAAAATTCATTTTTTCTGTCGCAAATTTTAATTACGCCCGGGATTGCCTTTTCTATAGTAAATTATTCAAAAATTCATTTTTTACTGTCTCAAATTTTAATTACGCCAGGGATTGCCTTTTCTATAGTAAATTTTGCAAAAAATAATTTTATACTGTCGCAAATTTTAATTACGCCAGGAATTGCCTTTTCTATAGTAAATTATTCAAAAATTCATTTTTTACTGTCTCAAATTTTAATTACGCCAGGGATTGCCTTTTCTATAGTAAATTATTCAAAAAATAATTGTTTAGTGTCGCAAATTTTAATTACGCCAGGGATTGCCTTTTCTATAGTAAATTATTCAAAAATTCATTTTTTCTGTCGCAAATTTTAATTTCGCCAGGGATTGCCTTTTCTATAGTAAATTATTCAAAAATTCATTTTTTTCTGTCGCAAATTTTAATTACGCCAGGGATTGCCTTTTCTATAGTAAATTTTGCAAAAACTAATTTTTTACTGTCGCAAATTTTAATTACGCCAGGGATTGCCCTTTCTATAGCAAATGTTGCAAAAAATAATTTTTTACTGTTGCAACTTTTAAATACGCCAGGGATTGCCTTTTCTATAGTAGATTATTCAAAAATTCATTTTTTACTGTCTCAAATTTTAATTACGCCAGGGATTGCCTTTTCTATAGTAAATTATTCAAAAATTCATTTTTTAATGTCTCAAATTTTAATTACGCCAGGGATTGCCTTTTCTATAGTAACTTTTGCAAAAAATAATTGTTTAGTGTCGCAAATTTTAATTACGCCAGGGATTGCCTTTTCTATAGTAAATTATTCAAAAAATAATTTTTTACTGTCGCAAATTATAATTACGCCAGGGATTGCCTTTTCTATATTAAATTATTCAAAAAATAATTTTTTACTGTCGCAAATTATAATTACGCCAGGGATTGCCTTTTCTATAGTAAATTATTCAAAAATTAATTTTTTTCTGTCGCAAATTTTAATTACGCCAGGGATTGCCTTTTCTATAGTAAATTATTCAAAAATTCATTTTTTACTGTCTCAAATTTAAATTACGCCAGGGATTGCCTTTTCTATAGTAAATTTTGCGAAAAATAATTTTTTTCTGTCGCAAATTTTAATTACGCCAGGGATTGCCTTTTCTATAGTAAATTATTCAAAAAATAATTTTTTACTGTCTCAAATTTTAATTACGCCAGGGATTGCCTTTTCTATAGTAAATTATTCAAAAAATAATTTTATACTGTCTCAAATTTTAATTACGCCAGGGATTGCCTTTTCTATAGTAAATTATTCAAAAAATAATTTTTTACTGTCTCAAATTTTAATTACGCCAGGGATTGCCTTTTCTATAGTAAATTATTCAAAAATTCATTCTTTACTGTCTCAAATTTTAATTACGCCAGGGATTGCCTTTTCTATAGTAAATTATTCAAAAAATAATTTTCTACTGTCTCATATTTTAATTACGCCAGGGATTGCCTTTTCTATAGTAAATTATTCAAAAATTCATTTTTTCTGTCTCAAATTTTAATTACGCCAGGGATTGCCTTTTCTATAGTAAATTATTCAAAAATTCATTTTTTACTGTCTCAAATTTTAATTAAGCCAGGGATTGCCTTTTCTATAGTAAATTTTGCAAAAAATAATTGTTTAGTGTCGCAAATTTTAATTACGCCAGGGATTGCCTTTTCTATAGTAAATTTTTCAAAAAATAATTTTTTCTGTCACAAATTTTAATTACGCCAGGGATTGCCTTTTCTATAGTAAATTATTCAAAAAATAATTTTTTACTGTCGCAAATTATAATTACGCCAGGGATTGCCTTTTCTATAGTAAATTATTCAAAAAATAATTGTTTAGTGTCGCAAATTTTAATTACGCCAGGGATTGCCTTTTCTATAGTAAATTATTCAAAAAATAATTTTTTACCGTCGCAAATTATAATTACGCCAGGAATTGCCTTTTCTATAGTAAATTATTCAAAAAATAATTTTTTACTGTCGCAAATTATAATTACGCCAGGGATTGCCTTTTCTATAGTAAATTATTCAAAAATTAATTTTTTTCTGTCGCAAATTTTAATTACGCCAGGAATTGCCTTTTCTATAGTAAATTATTCAAAAATTCATTTTTTACTGTTTCAAATTTTAATTACGCCCGGGATTGCCTTTTCTATAGTAAATTTTGCAAAAAAAAATTTTATTCTGTCGCAAATTTTAATTACGCCAGGGATTGCCTTTTCTATAGTATATTATTCATAAAATAATTTTTTACTGCCTCAAATTTTAATTACGCCAGGGATTGCCTTTTCTATAGTAAATTATTCAAAAAATAATTTTATACTGTCTCAAATTTTAATTACGCCAGGGATTGCCTTTTCTATAGTAAATTATTCAAAAATTCATTTTTTCTGTCGCAAATTTTAATTACGCCAGGGATTGCCTTTTCTATAGTAAATTATTCAAAAATTCATTTTTTTCTGTCGCAAATTTTAATTACGCCAGGGATTGCCTTTTCTATAGTAAATTTTGCAAAAACTAATTTTTTACTGTCGCAAATTTTAATTACGCCAGGGATTGCCCTTTCTATAGTAAATGTTGCAAAAAATAATTTTTTACTGTTGCAACTTTTAAATACGCCAGGGATTGCCTTTTCTATAGTAAATTATTCAAAAATTCATTTTTTCTGTCGCAAATTTTAATTACGCCAGGGATTGCCTTTTCTATAGTAAATTATTCAAAAATTCATTTTTTTCTGTCGCAAATTTTAATTACGCCAGGGATTGCCTTTTCTATAGTAAATTTTGCAAAAACTAATTTTTTACTGTCGCAAATTTTAATTACGCCAGGGATTGCCCTTTCTATAGTAAATGTTGCAAAAAATAATTTTTTACTGTTGCAACTTTTAAATACGCCAGGGATTGCCTTTTCTATAGTAAATTATTCAAAAATTCATTTTTTACTGTCTCAAATTTTAATTACGCCAGGGATTGCCTTTTCTATAGTAAATTATTCAAAAATTCATTTTTTACTGTCTCAAATTTTAATTACGCCCGGGATTGCCTTTTCTATAGTAAATTTTGCAAAAAAAATTTTATTCTGTCGCAAATTTTAATTACGCCAGGGATTGCCTTTTCTATAGTATATTATTCATAAAATAATTTTTTACTGCCTCAAATTTTAATTACGCCAGGGATTGCCTTTTCTATAGTAAATTATTCAAAAAATAATTTTATACTGTCTCAAATTTTAATTACGCCAGGGATTGCCTTTTCTATAGTAAATTATTCAAAAATTCATTTTTTCTGTCGCAAATTTTAATTACGCCAGGGATTGCCTTTTCTATAGTAAATTATTCAAAAAATAATTTTTTACTGTCGCAAATTATAATTACGCCAGGGATTGCCTTTTCTATATTAAATTATTCAAAAAATAATTTTTTACTGTCGCAAATTATAATTACGCCAGGGATTGCCTTTTCTATATTAAATTATTCAAAAATTAATTTTTTTCTGTCGCAAATTTTAATTACGCCAGGGATTGCCTTTTCTATAGTAAATTATTCAAAAATTCATTTTTTACTGTCTCAAATTTAAATTACGCCAGGGATTGCCTTTTCTATAGTAAATTTGGCAAAAAATAATTTTTTTCTGTCGTAAATTTTAATTACGCCAGGGATTGCCTTTTCTATAGTAAATTATTCAAAAAATAATTTTTTACTGTCTCAAATTTTAATTACGCCAGGGATTGCCTTTTCTATAGTAAATTATTCAAAAAATAATTTTATACTGTCTCAAATTTTAATTACGCCAGGGATTGCCTTTTCTATAGTAAATTATTCAAAAAATAATTTTTTACTGTCTCAAATTTTAATTACGCCAGGGATTGCCTTTTCTATAGTAAATTATTCAAAAATTCATTTTTTACTGTCTCAAATTTTAATTACGCCAGGGATTGCCGTTTCTATAGTAAATTATTCAAAAATTCATTTTTTCTGTCGCAAATTTTAATTACGCCAGGGATTGCCTTTTCTATAGTAAATTATTCAAAATTTCATTTTTTACTGTCTCAAATTTTAATTACGCCAGGAATTGCCTTTTCTATAGTAAATTATTCAAAAAATAATTTTATACTGTCTCAAATTTTAATTACGCCAGGGATTGCCTTTTCTATAGTAAATTATTCAAAAATTCATTTTTTCTGTCTCAAATTTTAATTACGCCAGGGATTGCCTTTTCTATAGTAAATTATTCAAAAATTCATTTTTTACTGTCTCAAATTTTAATTAAGCCAGGGATTGCCTTTTCTATAGTAAATTTTGCAAAAAATAATTGTTTAGTGTCGCAAATTTTAATTACGCCAGGGATTGCCTTTTCTATAGTAAATTATTCAAAAAATAATTTTTTCTGTCACAAATTTTAATTACGCCAGGGATTGCCTTTTCTATAGTAAATTATTCAAAAAATAATTTTTTACTGTCGCAAATTATAATTACGCCAGGGATTGCCTTTTCTATAGTAAATTATTCAAAAAATAATTGTTTAGTGTCGCAAATTTTAATTACGCCAGGGATTGCCTTTTCTATAGTAAATTATTCAAAAAATAATTTTTTACCGTCGCAAATTATAATTACGCCAGGAATTGCCTTTTCTATAGTAAATTATTCAAAAAATAATTTTTTACTGTCGCAAATTATAATTACGCCAGGGATTGCCTTTTCTATAGTAAATTATTCAAAAATTAATTTTTTTCTGTCGCAAATTTTAATTACGCCAGGGATTGCCTTTTCTATAGTAAATTATTCAAAAATTCATTTTTTACTGTCTCAAATTTTAATTACGCCCGGGATTGCCTTTTCTATAGTAAATTTTGCAAAAAATAATTTTATTCTGTCGCAAATTTTAATTACGCCAGGGATTGCCTTTTCTATAGTATATTATTCATAAAATAATTTTTTACTGTCTCAAATTTTAATTACGCCAGGGATTGCCTTTTCTATAGTAAATTATTCAAAAAATAATTTTATACTGTCTCAAATTTTAATTACGCCAGGGATTGCCTTTTCTATAGTAAATTATTCAAAAATTCATTTTTTCTGTCGCAAATTTTAATTACGCCAGGGATTGCCTTTTCTATAGTAAATTATTCAAAAATTCATTTTTTACTGTCTCAAATTTTAATTACGCCAGGGATTGCCTTTTCTATAGTAAATTATTCAAAAAATAATTGTTTAGTGTCGCAAATTTTAATTACGCCAGGGATTGCCTTTTCTATAGTAAATTATTCAAAAATTCATTTTTTCTGTCGCAAATTTTAATTACGCCAAGGATTGCCTTTTCTATAGTAAATTATTCAAAAATTCATTTTTTCTGTCGCAAATTTTAATTACGCCAGGGATTGCCTTTTCTATAGTAAATTATTCAAAAATTCATTTTTTACTGTCTCAAATTTTAATTACGCCAGGGATTGCCTTTTCTATAGTAAATTTTGCAAAAAATAATTTTTTACTGTCGCAAATTTTAATTACGCCAGGGATTGCCTTTTCTATAGTAAATTATTCAAAAGTTCATTTTTTACTGTCTCAAATTTTAATTACGCCAGGGATTGCCTTTTCTATAGTAAATGTTGCAAAAAATAATTTTTTACTGTTGCAAATTTTAAATACGCCAAGGATTGCCTTTTCTATAGTAAATTTTGCAAAAAATAATTGTTTAGTGTCGCAAATTTTAATTACGCCAGGGATTGCCTTTTCTATAGTAAATTATTCAAAAAATAATTTTTTACTGTTTCAAATTTTAATTACGCCAGGGATTGCCTTTTCTATAGTAAATTTTGCAAAAAATAATTGTTTAGTGTCGCAAATTTTAATTACGCCAGGGATTGCCTTTTCTATAGTAAATTATTCAAAAAATAATTTTTTCTGTCACAAATTTTAATTACGCCAGGGATTGCATTTTCTATAGTAAATTTTGCAAAAAATACTTGTTTAGTGTCTCAAATTTTAATTACGCCAGGGATTGCCTTTTCTATAGTAAATTATTCAAAAATTCATTTTTTACTGTCTCAAATTTTAATTACGCCAGGGATTGCCTTTTCTATAGTAAATTATTCAAAAATTCATTTTTTACTGTCTCAAATTTTAATTACGCCAGGGATTGCCTTTTCTATAGTAAATTATTCAAAAAATAATTTTTTACTGTCTCAAAATTTTAATTACGCCAGGGATTGCCTTTTCTATATTAAATTTTGCAAAAATTCATTTTTTACTGTCTCAAATTTTAATTACGCCAGGGATTGCCTTTTCTATAGTAAGTGTTGCAAAAAATAATTTTTTACTGTTGCAAATTTTAATTACGCCAGGGATTGCCTTTTCTATAGTAAATTATTCAAAAAATAATTTTTTACTGTCTCAAATTTTAATTACGCCAGGGATTGCCTTTTCTATAGTAAATTATTCAAAAAATAATTTTTTACTGTCTCAAATTTTAATTAAGCCAGGGATTGCCTTTTCTATAGTAAATTATTCAAAAAATAATTGTTTAGTGTCGCAAATTTTAATTACGCCAGGGATTGCCTTTTCTATAGTAAATTATTCAAAAAATAATTTTTTACTGTCTCAAATTTTAATTACGCCAGGGATTGCCTTTTCTATAGTAAATTTTGCAAAAAATAATTGTTTAGTGTCACAAATTTTAATTACGCCAGGGATTGCCTTTTCTATAGTAAATTATTCAAAAATTCATTTTTTACTGTCTCAAATTTTAATTACGAAAGGGATTGCCTTTTCTATAGTAAATTATGCAAAAAATAATTGTTTAGTGTCGCAAATTTTTATTACGCCAGGGATTGCCATTTCTATAGTAAATAATTCAAAAAATAATTTTTTACTGTCGCAAATTTTAATTACGCCAGGGATTGCCTTTTCTATAGTAAATTATTCAAAAAATAATTTTTTACTGTCACAAATTTTAATTACGCCAGGGATTGCCTTTTCTATAGTAAATTTTGCAAAAAATAATTGTTTAGTGTCGCAAATTTTAATTACGCCAGGGATTGCCTTTTCTATAGTAAATTATTCAAAAATTCATTTTTTACTGTCTCAAATTTTAATTACGCCAGGGATTCCCTTTTCTATAGTAAATTTTTCAAAAATTCATTTTTTACTGTCTCAAATTTTAATTACGCCAGGGATTGCCTTTTCTATAGTAGATTTTGCAAAAAATAATTGTTTAGTGTCGCAAATTTTAATTACGCCAGGGATTGCCTTTTCTATAGTAAATTATTCAAAAATTCATTTTTTACTGTCACAAATTTTAATTACGCCAGGGATTGCCTTTTCTATAGTAAATTTTCCAAAAAATAATTTTTTACTGTCGCAAATTTTAATTACGCCAGGGATTGCCTTTTCTATAGTAAATTATTCAAAAATTCATTTTTTACTGTCTCAAATTTTAATTACGCCAGGGATTGCCTTTTCTATAGTAAATTATTCAAAAATTCATTTTTTCTGTCGCAAATTTTAATTACGCCAGGGATTGCCTTTTCTATAGTAAATTATTCAAAAATTCATTTTTTTCTGTCGCAAATTTTAATTACGCCAGGGATTGCCTTTTCTATAGTAAATTATTCAAAAATTCATTTTTTACTGTCTCAAATTTTAATTACGCCAGGGATTGCCTTTTCTATAGTAAATTTTGCAAAAAATTCATTTTTTCTGTCACAAATTTTAATTACGCCAGGGATTGCCTTTTCTATAGTAAATTTTTCAAAAAATAATTTTTTACTGTCGCAAATTTTAACTACGCCAGGGATTGCCTTTTCTATAGTAAATTATTCAAAAATTCATTTTTTACTGTCTCAAATTTTAATTACGCCAGGGATTGCCTTTTCTATAGTAAATTATTCAGAAATTCATTTTTTCTGTCGCAAATTTTAATTACGCCAGGAATTGCCTTTTCTATAGTAAATTATTCAAAAATTCATTTTTTTCTGTCGCAAATTTTAATTACGCCAGGGATTGCCTTTTCTATAGTAAATTTTTCAAAAAATAATTTTATACTGTCGCAAATTTTAAATACGCCAGGGATTGCCTTTTCTATAGTAAATTATTCAAAAAATAATTTTTTTCTGTCGCAAATTTTAATTACGCCAGGGATTGCCTTTTCTATAGTAAATTATTCAAAAATTCATTTTTTACTGTCTCAAATGTTAATTACGCCAGGGATTGCCTTTTCTATAGTAAATTTTGCAAAAAATAATTGTGTAGTGTCGCAAATTTTAATTACGCCAGGGATTGCGTTTTCTATAGTAAATTATTCAAAAAATAATTTTATACTGTCTCAAATTTTAATTTCGCCAGGGATTGCCTTTTCTATAGTAAATTATTCAAAAAATAATTTTTTACTGTCTCAAATTTTAATTACGCCAGGGATTGCCTTTTCTATAGTAAATTATTCAAAAATTCATTTTTTACTGTCTCAAATTTTAATTACGATAGGGATTGCCTTTTTTTATAGTAAATTTTGCAAAAAATAATTGTTTAGTGTCGCAAATTTTAATTACGCCAGGGATTGCCTTTTCTATAGTAAATTATTCAAAAAATAATTTTTTACTGTCACAAATTTTAATTACGCCAGGGATTGCCTTTTCTATAGTAAATTTTGCAAAAAATAATTGTTTAGTGTCGCAAATTTTAATTACGCCAGGGATTGCCTTTTCTATAGTAAATTTTGCAAAAAATAATTGTTTAGTGTCGCAAATTTTAATTACGCCAGGGATTGCCTTTTCTATAGTAAATTATTCAAAAATTCATTTTTTACTGTCTCAAATTTTAATTACGCCAGGGATTGCCTTTTCTATAGTAAATTTTCCAAAAAATAATTTTTTACTGTCGCAAATTTTAATTACGCCAGGGATTGCCTTTTCTATAGTAAATTAGTTAAAAATTAATTTTTTTCTGTCGCAAATTTTAATTACGCCAGGGATTGCCTTTTCTATAGTAAATTATTCAAAAGTTCATTTTTTACTGTCTCAAATTTTAATTACGCCAGGGATTGCCTTTTCTATAGTAAATTATTCAAAAAATAATTTTTTACTGTCGCAAATTTTAATTACGCCAGGGATTGCCTTTTCTATAGTAAATTATTCAAAAATTCATTTTTTACTGTCTCAAATTTTAATTACGCCAGGGATTGCCTTTTCTATAGTAAATTATTCAAAAATTCATTTTTTCTGTCGCAAATTTTAATTACGCCAGGGATTGCCTTTTCTATAGTAAATTATTCAAAAATTCATTTTTTTCTGTCGCAAATTTTAATTACGCCAGGGATTGCCTTTTCTATAGTAAATTATTCAAAAATTCATTTTTTACTGTCTCAAATTTTAATTACGACAGGGATTGCCTTTTCTATAGTAAATTTTGCAAAAAATTCATTTTTTCTGTCACAAATTTTAATTACGCCAGGGATTGCCTTTTCTATAGTAAATTATTCAAAAAATAATTTTTTACTGTCGCAAATTTTAATTACGCCAGGGATTGCCTTTGCTATAGTAAATTATTCAAAAAATAATTTTTTACTGTCGCAAATTTTAATTACGCCAGGGATTGCCTTTTCTATAGTAAATTATTCAAAAATTCATTTTTTACTGTCGCAAATTTTAAATACGCCAGGGATTGCCTTTTCTATAGTAAATTATTCAAAAAATCATTTTTTACTGTCGCAAATTTTAATTACGCCAGGGATTGCCTTTTCTATAGTAAATTATTCAAAAAATAATTTTTTACTGTCGCAAATTTTAATTACGGCAGGGATTGCCTTTTCTATAGTAAATTATTCAAAAATTCATTTTTTACTGTCGCAAATTTTAAATACGCCAGGGATTGCCCTTTCTATAGTAAATTATTCAAAAATTCATTTTTTTCTGTCGCAAATTTTAATTACGCCAAGGATTGCCTTTTCTATAGTAAATTATTCAAAAAATAATTTTTTACTGTCTCAAATTTTAATTACGCCAGGGATTGCCTTTTCTATAGTAAATTATTCAAAAATTCATTTTTACTGTCTCAAATTTTAATTACGCCAGGGATTGCCTTTTCTATAGTAAATTATTCAGAAATTCATTTTTTCTGTCGCAAATTTTAATTACGCCAGGAATTGCCTTTTCTATAGTAAATTATTCAAAAATTCATTTTTTTCTGTCACAAATTTTAATTACGCCAGGGATTGCCTTTTCTATAGTAAATTATTCAAAAATTCATTTTTTACTGTCTCAAATTTTAATTACGCCAGGGATTGCCTTTTCTATAGTAAATTTTGCAAAAAATTCATTTTTTCTGTCAGAAATTTTAATTACACCAGGGATTGCCTTTTCTATAGTAAATTATTCAAAAAATAATCTTTTTATGTCGCAAATTTTAATTACGCCAAGGATTGCCTTTTCTATAGTAAGTTATTCAAAAAATAATTTTTTACTGTCGCAAATTTTAATTACGCCAGGGATTGCCTTTTCTATAGTAAATTATTCAAAAAATAATTTTATACTGTCTCAAATTTTAATTACGCCAGGGATTGCCTTTTCTATAGTAAATTATTCAAAAAATAATTGTTTAGTGTCGCAAATTTTAATTACGCCAGGGATTGCCTTTTCTATAGTAAATTTTTCAAAAAATAATTTTATACTGTCGCAAATTTTAAATACGCCAGGGATTGCCTTTTATATAGTAAATTATTCAAAAAATAATTTTTTTCTGTCGCAAATTTTAATTACGCCAGGGATTGCCTTTTCTATAGTAAATTATTCAAAAATTCATTTTTTACTGTCTCAAATTTTAATTACGCCAGGGATTGCCTTTTCTATAGTAAATTTTGCAAAAAATAATTGTTTAGTGTCGCAAATTTTAATTACGCCAGGGATTGCCTTTTCTATAGTAAATTATTCAAAAAATAATTTTATACTGTCTCAAATTTTAATTACGCCAGGGATTGCCTTTTCTATAGTAAATTATTCAAAAAATAATTTTTTACTGTCTCACATTTTAATTACGCCAGGGATTGCCTTTTCTATAGTAAATTATTCAAAAATTCATTTTTTAATGTATCAAATTTTAATTACGCCAGGGATTGCCTTTCTTTATAGTAAATTTTGCAAAAAATAATTGTTTAGTGTCGCAAATTTTAATTACGCCAGGGATTGCCTTTTCTATAGTAAATTATTCAAAAAATAATTTTATACTGTCTCAAATTTTAATTACGCCAGGGATTGCCTTTTCTATAGTAAATTATTCAAAAAATAATTTTATACTGTCTCAAATTTTAATTACGCCAGGGATTGCCTTTTCTATAGTAAATTATTCAAAAAATAATTTTTTACTGTCGCAAATTTTAAATACGCCAGGGATTGCCTTTTCTATAGTAAATTTTGCAAAAAATAATTGTTTAGTGTCGCAAATTTTAATTACGCCAGGGATTGCCTTTTCTATAGTAAATTATTCAAAAAATAATTTTATACTGTCTCAAATTTTAATTACGGCAGGGATTGCCTTTTCTATAGTAAATTATTCAAAAAATAATTTTTTACTGTCTCAAATTTTAACTACGCCAGGGATTGCCTTTTCTATAGTAAATTATTCAAAAAATAATTGTTTAGTGTCGCAAATTTTAATTACGCCAGGGATTGCCTTTTCTATAGTAAATTATTCAAAAAATAATTGTTTAGTGTCGCAAATTTTAATTACGCCAGGGATTGCCTTTTCTATAGTAAATTATTCAAAAGTAATTTTATACTGTCTCAAATTTTAATTACGCCAGGGATTGCCTTTTCTATAGTAAATTATTCAAAAATTCATTTTTTACTGTCTCAAATTTTAATTACGCCAGGGATTGCCTTTTCTATAGTAAATTTTGCAAAAAATAATTGTTTAGTGTCGCAAATTTTAATTACGCCAGGGATTGCCTTTTCTATAGTAAATTATTCAAAAAATAATTTTTTACTGTCGCAAATTTTAATTACGCCAGGGATTGCCTTTTCTATAGCAAATTATTCAAAAAATAATTTTATACTGTCGCAAATTTTAATTACGCCAGGGATTGCCTTTTCTATAGTAAATTATTCAAAAAATAATTTTATACTGTCGCAAATTTTAATTACGCCAGGTTTTGCCTTTTCTATAGTAAATTTTGCAAAAAATAATTTTATACTGTCGCAAATTTTAATTACGCCAGAGATTGCCTTTTCTATAGTAAATTTTTCAAAAAATAATTTTATACTGTCTCAAATTTTAATTACGCCAGGGATTGCCTTTTTATAGTAAATTATTCAAAAAATAATGTTTTACTGTCTCAAATTTTAATTACGCCAGGGATTGCCTTTTCTATAGTAAATTATTCAAAAATTCATTTTTTACTGTCTCAAATTTTAATTACGCCAGGGATTGCCTTTTCTATAGTAAATTATTCAAAAATTCATTTTTTACTGTCTCAAATTTTAATTACGCCAGGGATTGCCTTTTCTATAGTAAATTATTCAAAAATTCATTTTTTACTGTTTCAAATTTTAATTACGCCAGGGATTGGCTTTTCTATAGTAAATATTGCAAAAACTAATTGTTTAGTGTCGCAAATTTTAATTACGCCAGGGATTGCCTTTTCTATAGTAAATTATTCAAAAAATAATTTTATACTGTCGCAAATTTTAAATACGCCAGGGATTGCCTTTTCTATAGTAAATTATTCAAAAATTCATTTTTTTCTGTCGCAAATTTTAATTACGCCAGGGATTGCCTTTTCTATAGTAAATTATTCAAAAAATAATTTTTTACTGTAGCAAATTTTAATTACGCCAGGGATTGCCTTTTCTATAGTAAATTATTCAAAAAATAATTTTATACTGTCTCAAATTTTAATTACGCCAGGGATTGCCTTTTCTATAGTAAATTTTGCAAAAAATAATTGTTTAGTGTCTGAAATTTTAATTACGCCAGGGATTGCCTTTTCTGTAGTAAATTATTCAAAAATTCATTTTTACTGTCTCAAATTTTAATTACGCCAGGGATTGCCTTTTCTATAGTAAATTATTCAAAAATTCATTTTTTACTGTCTCAAATTTTAATTACGCCAGGCATTGCCTTTTCTATAGTAAATTATTCAAAAAATAATTTTATACTGTCTCAAATTTTAATTACGCCAGGGATTGCCTTTTCTATAGTAAATTATTCAAAAAATAATTGTTTAGTGTCGCAAATTTTAATTACGCCAGGGATTGCCTTTTCTATAGTAAATTATTCAAAAAATAATTGTTTAGTGTCGCAAATTTTAATTACGCCAGGGATTGCCTTTTCTATAGTAAATTATTCAAAAATTCATTTTTTACTGTCTCAAATTTTAATTACGACAGGGATTGCCTTTTCTATAGTAAATTATTCAAAAATTAATTTTTTTCTGTCTCAAATTTTAATTACGCGAGGGATTGCCTTTTCTATAGTAAATTATTCAAAAAATAATTTTTTCTGTCACAAATTTTAATTACGCCAGGAATTGCCTTTTCTATAGTAAATTATTCAAAAATTAATTTTTTACTGTCTCAAATTTTAATTACGCCAGGGATTGCCTTTTCTATAGTAAATTTTTCAAAAAATAATTTTTTACTGTCTCAAATTTTAATTACGCCAGGGATTGCCTTTTCTATAGTAAATTATTCAAAAAATAATTTTTTACTGTCGCAAATTTTAATTACGCCAGGGATTGCCTTTTCTATAGTAAATTATTCAAAAAATAATTTTTTTCTGTCGCAAATTTTAATTACGCCAGGGATTGCCTTTTCTATAGTAAATTATTCAAAAAATAATTTTATACTTTCGCAAATTTTAATTACGCCAGGGATTGCCTTTTCTATAGTAAATTATTCAAAAATTCATTTTTTACTGTCTCAAATTTTAATTACGCCAGGGATTGCCTTTTCTATAGTAAATTATTCAAAAAATAATTTTTTACTGTCGCAAATTTTAATTACGCCAGGGATTGCCTTTTCTATAGTAAATTATTCAAAAAATAATTGTTTAGTGTCGCAAATTTTAATTACGTCAGGGATTGCCTTTTCTATAGTAAATTATTCAAAAATTCATTTTTTACTGTCTCAAATTTTAATTACGACAGGGATTGCCTTTTCTATAGTAAATTATTCAAAAATTAATATTTTTCTGTCTCAAATTTTAATTACGCGAGGGATTGCCTTTTCTATAGTAAATTATTCAAAAAATAATTTTTTCTGTCACAAATTTTAATTACGCCAGGAATTGCCTTTTCTATAGTAAATTATTCAAAAATTCATTTTTTACTGTCTCAAATTTTAATTACGCCAGGGATTGCCTTTTCTATAGTAAATTATTCAAAAAATAATTTTTTACTGTCTCAAATTTTAATTACGCTAGGGATTGCCTTTATATAGTAAATTATTCAAAAAAATAATTTTTTACTGTCGCAAATTTTAATTACGCCAGGGATTGCCTTTTCTATAGTAAATTATTCAAAAAATAATTTTTTTCTGTCGCAAATTTTAATTACGCCAGGGATTGCCTTTTCTATAGTAAATTATTCAAAAATTAATTTTTTACTGTCTCAAATTTTAATTACGCCAGGGATTGCCTTTTCTATAGTAAATTATTCAAAAATTCATTTTTTACTGTCTCAAATTTTAATTACGCCAGGGATTGCCTTTTCTATAGTAAATTATTCAAAAAATAATTTTTTACTGTCGCAAATTTTAATTACTCCAGGGATTGCCTTTTCTATAGTAAATTATTCAAAAATTCATTTTTTACTGTCTCAAATTTTAATTACGCCAGGGATTGCCTTTTCTATAGTAAATTATTCAAAAATTCATTTTTTACTGTCTCAAATTTTAATTACGCCAGGGATTGCCTTTTCTATAGTAAATTTTGCAAAAACTAATTTTTTACTGTCGCAAATTTTAAATACGCCAGGGATTGCCTTTTCTATAGTAAATTATTCAAAAAATAATTTTATACTGTCGCAAATTTTAATTACGCCAGGGATGGCCTTTTCTATAGTAAATTATTCAAAAATTCATTTTTTACTGTCTCAAATTTTAATTACGCCAGGGATTGCCTTTTCTATAGTAAATTATTCAAAAAATAATTTTTTACTGTCGCAAATTTTAAGTACGCCAGGGATTGCCTTTTCTATAGTAAATTATTCAAAAATTAATTTTTTTCTGTCTCAAATTTTAATTACGCGAGGGATTGCCTTTTCTATAGTAAATTATTCAAAAAATAATTTTTTCTGTCACAAATTTTAATTACGCCAGGGATTTTCTTTTCTATAGTAAATTATTCAAAAATTCATTTTTTACTGTCTCAAATTTTGATTACGCCAGGGATTGTCTTTTCTATAGTAAATTATTCAAAAAATAATTTTTTACTGTCTCAAATTTTAATTACGCCAGGGATTGCCTTTTCTATAGTAAATTATTCAAAAAATAATTTTTTACTGTCGCAAATTTTAATTACGCCAGGGATTGCCTTTTCTATAGTAAATTATTCAAAAAATAATTTTTTTCTGTCGCAAATTTTCATTACGCCAGGGATTGCCTTTTCTATAGTAAATTATTCAAAAATTAATTTTTGCTGTCTCAAATTTTAATTACGCCAGGGGTTGCCTTTTCTATAGTAAATTATTCAAAAATTCATTTTTTACTGTCTCAAATTTTAATTACGCCAGGGATTGCCTTTTCTATAGTAAATTATTCAAAAAATAATTTTTTACTGTCGCAAATTTTAATTACGACAGGGATTGCCTTTTCTATAGTAAATTATTCAAAAATTCATTTTTTACTGTCTCAAATTTTAATTACGCCAGGGATTGCCTTTTCTATAGTAAATTATTCAAAAATTCATTTTTTACTGTCTCAGATTTTAATTACGCCAGGGATTGCCTTTTCTATACTAAATTTTGCAAAAACTAATTTTTTACTGTCGCAAATTTTAAATACGCCAGGGATTGCCTTTTCTATAGTAAATTATTCAAAAAATAATTTTATACTGTCGCAAATTTTAATTACGCCAGGGATTGCCTTTTCTATAGTAAATTATTCAAAAATTAATTTTTTTCTGTCTCAAATTTTAATTACGCCAGGGATTGCCTTTTCTATAGTAAATTATTCAAAAAATAATTTTTTCTGTCTCAAATTTTAATTACGCCAGGGATTGCCTTTTCTATAGTAAATTATTCAAAAATTCATTTTTTACTGTCTCAAATTTTAACTACGCCAGGGATTGCCTTTTCTATAGTAAATTATTCAAAAAATAATTTTATACTGTCTCAAATTTTAATTACGCCAGGGATTGCCTTTTCTATAGTAAATTATTCAAAAAATAATTTTTTACTGTCTCAAATTTTAATTACGCCAGGGATTGCCTTTTCTATAGTAAATTATTCAAAAAATAATTGTTTAGTGTCGCAAATTTTAAATACGCCAGAGATTGCCTTTTCTATAGTAAATTATTCAAAAAATAATTGTTTAGTGTCGCAAATTTTAATTACGCCAGGGATTGCCTTTTCTATAGTAAATTATTCAAAAGTAATTTTATACTGTCTCAAATTTTAATTACGCCATGGATTGCCTTTTCTATAGTAAATTATTCAAAAATTCATTTTTTACTGTCTCAAATTTTAATTACGCCAGGGATTGCCTTTTCTATAGTAAATTTTGCAAAAAATAATTGTTTAATGTCGCAAATTTTAATTACGCCAGGGATTGCCTTTTCTATAGTAAATTATTCAAAAAATATTTTTTTACTGTCGCAAATTTTAATTACGCCAGGGATTGCCTTTTCTATAGTAAATTATTCAAAAAATAATTTTATACTGTCGCAAATTTTAATTACGCCAGGGATTGCCTTTTCTATAGTAAATTATTCAAAAAATAATTTTATACTTTCGCAAATTTTAATTACGCCAGGGATTGCCTTTTCTATAGTAAATTTTGCAAAAAATAATTTTATACTGTCGCAAATTTTAATTACGCCAGAGATTGCCTTTTCTATAGTAAATTTTTCAAAAAATAATTTTATACTGTCGCAAATTTTAAATACGCCACGGATTGCCTTTTCTATAGTAAATTTTGCAAAAAATAATTTTTTCTGTCACAAATTTTAATTACGCCAGGGATTGCCTTTTCTATAGTAAATTATTCAAAAAATAATTGTTTAGTGTCGCAAATTTTAATTACGCCAGGGATTGCCTTTTCTATAGTAAATTATTCAAAAAATAATTTTATACTGTCTCAAATTTTAATTACGCCAGGGATTGCCATTTTATAGTAAATTATTCAAAAAATAATTTTTTACTGTCTCAAATTTTAATTACGCCAGGGATTGCCTTTTCTATAGTAAATTATTCAAAAATTCATTTTTTACTGTCTCAAATTTTAATTACGCCAGGGATTGCCTTTTCTATAGTAAATTATTCAAAAATTCATTTTTTACTGTCTCAAATTTTAATTACGCCAGGGATTGCCTTTTCTATAGTAAATTATTCAAAAATTAATTTTTTACTGTCTCAAATTTTAATTACGCCAGGGATTGTCTTTTCTATAGTAAATTATTCAAAAAATAATTTTTTACTGTCTCAAATTTTAATTACGCCAGGGATTGCCTTTCCTATAGTAAATTATTCAAAAAATTATTTTTTACTGTCGCAAATTTTAATTACGCCGGGGATTGCCTTTTCTATAGTAAATTATTCAAAAAATAATTTTTTTCTGTCGCAAATTTTCATTACGCCAGGGATTGCCTTTTCTATAGTAAATTATTCAAAAATTAATTTTTTACCGTCTCAAATTTTAATTACGCCAGGGATTGCCTTTTCTATATTAAATTATTCAAAAATTCATTTTTTACTGTCTCAAATTTTAATTACGCCAGGGATTGCCTTTTCTATAGTAAATTACTCAAAAAATAATTTTTTACTGTCGCAAATTTTAATTACGCCAGGGATTGCCTTTTCTATAGTAAATTATTCAAAAATTCATATTTTACTGTCTCAAATTTTAATTACGCCAGGGATTGCCTTTTCTATAGTAAATTATTCAAAAATTCATTTTTTACTGTCTCAAATTTTAATTACGCCAGGGATTGCCTTTTCTATAGTAAATTTTGCAAAAACTAATTTTTTACTGTCGCAAATTTTAAATACGCCAGGGATTGCCTTTTCTATAGTAAATTATTCAAAAAATAATTTTATACTGTCGCAAATTTTAATTACGTCAGGGATTGCCTTTTTTATAGTAAATTATTCAAAAATTCATTTTTTACTGTCTCAAATTTTAATTACGCCAGGGATTGCCTTTTCTATAGTAAATTATTCAAAAAATAATTTTATACTGTCTCAAATTTTAATTACGCCAGGGATTGCCATTTCTATAGTAAATTATTCAAAAAATAATTGTTTAGTGTCGCAAATTTTAATTACGCCAGGGATTGCCTTTTCTATAGTAAATTATTCAAAAATTCATTTTTTACTGTCTCAAATTTTAATTACGCCAGGGATTGCCTTTTCTATAGTAAATTATTCAAAAAATAATTTTATACTGTCGCAAGTTTTAATTACGCCAGGGATTGCCTTTTCTATAGTAAATTATCCAAAAATTCATTTTATACTGTCGCAAATTTTAATTACGCCAGGGATTGCCTTTTCTATAGTAAATTATTCAAAAAATAATTTTATACTGTCGCAAATTTTAATTACGCCAGGGATTGCCTTTTCTATAGTAAATTATTCAAAAATTAATTTTTTTCTGTCTCAAATTTTAATTACGCCAGGGATTGCCTTTTCTATAGTAAATTATTCAAAAAATATTTTTTTCTGTCTCAAATTTTAATTACGCCAGGGATTGCCTTTTCTATAGTAAATTATTCAAAAATTCATTTTTTACTGTCTCAAATTTTAATTACGCCAGGGATTGCCTTTTCTATAGTAAATTATTCAAAAAATAATTTTATACTGTCTCAAATTTTAATTACGCCAGGGATTGCCTTTTCTATAGTAAATTATTCAAAAAATAATTTTTTACTGTCTCAACTTTTAATTACGCCAGGGATTGCCTTTTCTATAGTAAATTATTCAAAAAATAATTGTTTAGTGTCGCAAATTTTAATTACGCCAGGGATTGCCTTTTCTATAGTAAATTATTCAAAAAATAATTGTTTAGTGTCGCAAATTTTAATTACGCCAGGGATTGCCTTTTCTATAGTAAATTATTCAAAAGTAATTTTATACTGTCTCAAATTTTAATTACGCCAGGGATTGCCTTTTCTATAGTAAATTATTCAAAAATTCATTTTTTACTGTCTCAAATTTTAATTACGCCAGGGATTGCCTTTTCTATAGTAAATTTTGCAAAAAATAATTGTTTAGTGTCGCAAATTTTAATTACGCCAGGGATTGCCTTTTCTATAGTAAATTATTCAAAAAATAATTTTTTACTGTCGCAAATTTTAATTACGCCAGGGATTGCCTTTTCTATAGTAAATTATTCAAAAAATAATGTTATACTGTCGAAAATTTTAATTACGCCAGGGATTGCCTTTTCTATAGTAAATTATTCAAAAAGTAATTTTATACTGTCTCAAATTTTAATTACGCCAGGGATTGCCTTTTCTATAGTAAATTATTCAAAAATTCATTTTTTACTGTCTCAAATTTTAATTACGCCAGGGATTGCCTTTTCTATAGTAAATTTTGCAAAAAATAATTGTTTAGTGTCGCAAATTTTAATTACGCCAGGGATTGCCTTTTCTATAGTAAATTATTCAAAAAATAATTTTTTACTGTCGCAAATTTTAATTACGCCAGGGATTGCCTTTTCTATAGCAAATTATTCAAAAAATAATTTTATACTGTCGCAAATTTTAATTACGCCAGGGATTGCCTTTTCTATAGTAAATTATTCAAAAAATAATTTTATACTGTCGCAAATTTTAATTACGCCAGGTTTTGCCTTTTCTATAGTAAATTTTGCAAAAAATAATTTTATACTGTCGCAAATTTTAATTACGCCAGAGATTGCCTTTTCTATAGTAAATTTTTCAAAAAATAATTTTGTACTGTCTCAAATTTTAATTACGCCAGGGATTGCCTTTTTATAGTAAATTATTCAAAAAATAATGTTTTACTGTCTCAAATTTTAATTACGCCAGGGATTGCCTTTTCTATAGTAAATTATTCAAAAATTCATTTTTTACTGTCTCAAATTTTAATTACGCCAGGGATTGCCTTTTCTATAGTAAATTATTCAAAAATTCATTTTTTACTGTCTCAAATTTTAATTACGCCAGGGATTGCCTTTTCTATAGTAAATTATTCAAAAATTCATTTTTTACTGTTTCAAATTTTAATTACGCCAGGGATTGGCTTTTCTATAGTAAATATTGCAAAAACTAATTGTTTAGTGTCGCAAATTTTAATTACGCCAGGGATTGCCTTTTCTATAGTAAATTATTCAAAAAATAATTTTATACTGTCGCAAATTTTAAATACGCCAGGGATTGCCTTTTCTATAGTAAATTATTCAAAAATTCATTTTTTTCTGTCGCAAATTTTAATTACGCCAGGGATTGCCTTTTCTATAGTAAATTATTCAAAAAATAATTTTTTACTGTAGCAAATTTTAATTACGCCAGGGATTGCCTTTTCTATAGTAAATTATTCAAAAAATAATTTTATACTGTCTCAAATTTTAATTACGCCAGGGATTGCCTTTTCTATAGTAAATTTTGCAAAAAATAATTGTTTAGTGTCTGAAATTTTAATTACGCCAGGGATTGCCTTTTCTGTAGTAAATTATTCAAAAATTCATTTTTACTGTCTCAAATTTTAATTACGCCAGGGATTGCCTTTTCTATAGTAAATTATTCAAAAATTCATTTTTTACTGTCTCAAATTTTAATTACGCCAGGCATTGCCTTTTCTATAGTAAATTATTCAAAAAATAATTTTATACTGTCTCAAATTTTAATTACGCCAGGGATTGCCTTTTCTATAGTAAATTATTCAAAAAATAATTGTTTAGTGTCGCAAATTTTAATTACGCCAGGGATTGCCTTTTCTATAGTAAATTATTCAAAAAATAATTGTTTAGTGTCGCAAATTTTAATTACGCCAGGGATTGCCTTTTCTATAGTAAATTATTCAAAAATTCATTTTTTACTGTCTCAAATTTTAATTACGACAGGGATTGCCTTTTCTATAGTAAATTATTCAAAAATTAATTTTTTTCTGTCTCAAATTTTAATTACGCGAGGGATTGCCTTTTCTATAGTAAATTATTCAAAAAATAATTTTTTCTGTCACAAATTTTAATTACGCCAGGAATTGCCTTTTCTATAGTAAATTATTCAAAAATTAATTTTTTACTGTCTCAAATTTTAATTACGCCAGGGATTGCCTTTTCTATAGTAAATTTTTCAAAAAATAATTTTTTACTGTCTCAAATTTTAATTACGCCAGGGATTGCCTTTTCTATAGTAAATTATTCAAAAAATAATTTTTTACTGTCGCAAATTTTAATTACGCCAGGGATTGCCTTTTCTATAGTAAATTATTCAAAAAATAATTTTTTTCTGTCGCAAATTTTAATTACGCCAGGGATTGCCTTTTCTATAGTAAATTATTCAAAAAATAATTTTATACTTTCGCAAATTTTAATTACGCCAGGGATTGCCTTTTCTATAGTAAATTATTCAAAAATTCATTTTTTACTGTCTCAAATTTTAATTACGCCAGGGATTGCCTTTTCTATAGTAAATTATTCAAAAAATAATTTTTTACTGTCGCAAATTTTAATTACGCCAGGGATTGCCTTTTCTATAGTAAATTATTCAAAAAATAATTGTTTAGTGTCGCAAATTTTAATTACGTCAGGGATTGCCTTTTCTATAGTAAATTATTCAAAAATTCATTTTTTACTGTCTCAAATTTTAATTACGACAGGGATTGCCTTTTCTATAGTAAATTATTCAAAAATTAATATTTTTCTGTCTCAAATTTTAATTACGCGAGGGATTGCCTTTTCTATAGTAAATTATTCAAAAAATAATTTTTTCTGTCACAAATTTTAATTACGCCAGGAATTGCCTTTTCTATAGTAAATTATTCAAAAATTCATTTTTTACTGTCTCAAATTTTAATTACGCCAGGGATTGCCTTTTCTATAGTAAATTATTCAAAAAATAATTTTTTACTGTCTCAAATTTTAATTACGCTAGGGATTGCCTTTATATAGTAAATTATTCAAAAAAATAATTTTTTACTGTCGCAAATTTTAATTACGCCAGGGATTGCCTTTTCTATAGTAAATTATTCAAAAAATAATTTTTTTCTGTCGCAAATTTTAATTACGCCAGGGATTGCCTTTTCTATAGTAAATTATTCAAAAATTAATTTTTTACTGTCTCAAATTTTAATTACGCCAGGGATTGCCTTTTCTATAGTAAATTATTCAAAAATTCATTTTTTACTGTCTCAAATTTTAATTACGCCAGGGATTGCCTTTTCTATAGTAAATTATTCAAAAAATAATTTTTTACTGTCGCAAATTTTAATTACTCCAGGGATTGCCTTTTCTATAGTAAATTATTCAAAAATTCATTTTTTACTGTCTCAAATTTTAATTACGCCAGGGATTGCCTTTTCTATAGTAAATTATTCAAAAATTCATTTTTTACTGTCTCAAATTTTAATTACGCCAGGGATTGCCTTTTCTATAGTAAATTTTGCAAAAACTAATTTTTTACTGTCGCAAATTTTAAATACGCCAGGGATTGCCTTTTCTATAGTAAATTATTCAAAAAATAATTTTATACTGTCGCAAATTTTAATTACGCCAGGGATTGCCTTTTCTATAGTAAATTATTCAAAAATTCATTTTTTACTGTCTCAAATTTTAATTAAGCCAGGGATTGCCTTTTCTATAGTAAATTATTCAAAAAATAATTTTATACTGTCTCAAATTTTAATTACGCCAGGGATTGCCTTTTCTATAGTAAATTATTCAAAAAATAATTGTTTAGTTTCGCAAATTTTAATTACGCCAGGGATTGCCTTTTCTATAGTAAATTATTCAAAAATTCATTTTTTACTGTCTGAAATTTTAATTACGCCAGGGATTGCCTTTTCTATAGTAAATTATTCAAAAAATAATTTTATACTGTCGCAAATTTTAATTACGCCAGGGATTGCCTTTTCTATAGTAAATTATTCAAAAATTCATTTTATACTGTCGCAAATTTTAATTACGCCAGGGATTGCCTTTTCTATAGTAAATTATTCAAAAAATAATTTTATACTGTCGCAAATTTTAATTACGCCAGGGATGGCCTTTTCTATAGTAAATTATTCAAAAATTAATTTTTTTCTGTCTCAAATTTTAATTACGCCAGGGATTGCCTTTTCTATAGTAAATTATTCAAAAAATAATTTTTTACTGTCGCAAATTTTAATTACGCCAGGGATTGCCTTTTCTATAGTAAATTATTCAAAAATTAATTTTTTTCTGTCTCAAATTTTAATTACGCGAGGGATTGCCTTTTCTATAGTAAATTATTCAAAAAATAATTTTTTCTGTCACAAATTTTAATTACGCCAGGGATTTTCTTTTCTATAGTAAATTATTCAAAAATTCATTTTTTACTGTCTCAAATTTTGATTACGCCAGGGATTGTCTTTTCTATAGTAAATTATTCAAAAAATAATTTTTTACTGTCTCAAATTTTAATTACGCCAGGGATTGCCTTTTCTATAGTAAATTATTCAAAAAATAATTTTTTACTGTCGCAAATTTTAATTACGCCAGGGATTGCCTTTTCTATAGTAAATTATTCAAAAAATAATTTTTTTCTGTCGCAAATTTTCATTACGCCAGGGATTGCCTTTTCTATAGTAAATTATTCAAAAATTAATTTTTGCTGTCTCAAATTTTAATTACGCCAGGGGTTGCCTTTTCTATAGTAAATTATTCAAAAATTCATTTTTTACTGTCTCAAATTTTAATTACGCCAGGGATTGCCTTTTCTATAGTAAATTATTCAAAAAATAATTTTTTACTGTCGCAAATTTTAATTACGACAGGGATTGCCTTTTCTATAGTAAATTATTCAAAAATTCATTTTTTACTGTCTCAAATTTTAATTACGCCAGGGATTGCCTTTTCTATAGTAAATTATTCAAAAATTCATTTTTTACTGTCTCAGATTTTAATTACGCCAGGGATTGCCTTTTCTATACTAAATTTTGCAAAAACTAATTTTTTACTGTCGCAAATTTTAAATACGCCAGGGATTGCCTTTTCTATAGTAAATTATTCAAAAAATAATTTTATACTGTCGCAAATTTTAAGTACGCCAGGGATTGCCTTTTCTATAGTAAATTATTCAAAAATTAATTTTTTTCTGTCTCAAATTTTAATTACGCCAGGGATTGCCTTTTCTATAGTAAATTATTCAAAAAATAATTTTTTCTGTCTCAAATTTTAATTACGCCAGGGATTGCCTTTTCTATAGTAAATTATTCAAAAATTCATTTTTTACTGTCTCAAATTTTAACTACGCCAGGGATTGCCTTTTCTATAGTAAATTATTCAAAAAATAATTTTATACTGTCTCAAATTTTAATTACGCCAGGGATTGCCTTTTCTATAGTAAATTATTCAAAAAATAATTTTTTACTGTCTCAAATTTTAATTACGCCAGGGATTGCCTTTTCTATAGTAAATTATTCAAAAAATAATTGTTTAGTGTCGCAAATTTTAAATACGCCAGAGATTGCCTTTTCTATAGTAAATTATTCAAAAAATAATTGTTTAGTGTCGCAAATTTTAATTACGCCAGGGATTGCCTTTTCTATAGTAAATTATTCAAAAGTAATTTTATACTGTCTCAAATTTTAATTACGCCATGGATTGCCTTTTCTATAGTAAATTATTCAAAAATTCATTTTTTACTGTCTCAAATTTTAATTACGCCAGGGATTGCCTTTTCTATAGTAAATTTTGCAAAAAATAATTGTTTAATGTCGCAAATTTTAATTACGCCAGGGATTGCCTTTTCTATAGTAAATTATTCAAAAAATAATTTTTTTCTGTCGCAAATTTTCATTACGCCAGGGATTGCCTTTTCTATAGTAAATTATTCAAAAATTAATTTTTGCTGTCTCAAATTTTAATTACGCCAGGGGTTGCCTTTTCTATAGTAAATTATTCAAAAATTCATTTTTTACTGTCTCAAATTTTAATTACGCCAGGGATTGCCTTTTCTATAGTAAATTATTCAAAAAATAATTTTTTACTGTCGCAAATTTTAATTACGACAGGGATTGCCTTTTCTATAGTAAATTATTCAAAAATTCATTTTTTACTGTCTCAAATTTTAATTACGCCAGGGATTGCCTTTTCTATAGTAAATTATTCAAAAATTCATTTTTTACTGTCTCAGATTTTAATTACGCCAGGGATTGCCTTTTCTATACTAAATTTTGCAAAAACTAATTTTTTACTGTCGCAAATTTTAAATACGCCAGGGATTGCCTTTTCTATAGTAAATTATTCAAAAAATAATTTTATACTGTCGCAAATTTTAATTACGCCAGGGATTGCCTTTTCTATAGTAAATTATTCAAAAATTAATTTTTTTCTGTCTCAAATTTTAATTACGCCAGGGATTGCCTTTTCTATAGTAAATTATTCAAAAAATAATTTTTTCTGTCTCAAATTTTAATTACGCCAGGGATTGCCTTTTCTATAGTAAATTATTCAAAAATTCATTTTTTACTGTCTCAAATTTTAACTACGCCAGGGATTGCCTTTTCTATAGTAAATTATTCAAAAAATAATTTTATACTGTCTCAAATTTTAATTACGCCAGGGATTGCCTTTTCTATAGTAAATTATTCAAAAAATAATTTTTTACTGTCTCAAATTTTAATTACGCCAGGGATTGCCTTTTCTATAGTAAATTATTCAAAAAATAATTGTTTAGTGTCGCAAATTTTAAATACGCCAGAGATTGCCTTTTCTATAGTAAATTATTCAAAAAATAATTGTTTAGTGTCGCAAATTTTAATTACGCCAGGGATTGCCTTTTCTATAGTAAATTATTCAAAAGTAATTTTATACTGTCTCAAATTTTAATTACGCCATGGATTGCCTTTTCTATAGTAAATTATTCAAAAATTCATTTTTTACTGTCTCAAATTTTAATTACGCCAGGGATTGCCTTTTCTATAGTAAATTTTGCAAAAAATAATTGTTTAATGTCGCAAATTTTAATTACGCCAGGGATTGCCTTTTCTATAGTAAATTATTCAAAAAATATTTTTTTACTGTCGCAAATTTTAATTACGCCAGGGATTGCCTTTTCTATAGTAAATTATTCAAAAAATAATTTTATACTGTCGCAAATTTTAATTACGCCAGGGATTGCCTTTTCTATAGTAAATTATTCAAAAAATAATTTTATACTTTCGCAAATTTTAATTACGCCAGGGATTGCCTTTTCTATAGTAAATTTTGCAAAAAATAATTTTATACTGTCGCAAATTTTAATTACGCCAGAGATTGCCTTTTCTATAGTAAATTTTTCAAAAAATAATTTTATACTGTCGCAAATTTTAAATACGCCACGGATTGCCTTTTCTATAGTAAATTTTGCAAAAAATAATTTTTTCTGTCACAAATTTTAATTACGCCAGGGATTGCCTTTTCTATAGTAAATTATTCAAAAAATAATTGTTTAGTGTCGCAAATTTTAATTACGCCAGGGATTGCCTTTTCTATAGTAAATTATTCAAAAAATAATTTTATACTGTCTCAAATTTTAATTACGCCAGGGATTGCCATTTTATAGTAAATTATTCAAAAAATAATTTTTTACTGTCTCAAATTTTAATTACGCCAGGGATTGCCTTTTCTATAGTAAATTATTCAAAAATTCATTTTTTACTGTCTCAAATTTTAATTACGCCAGGGATTGCCTTTTCTATAGTAAATTATTCAAAAATTCATTTTTTACTGTCTCAAATTTTAATTACGCCAGGGATTGCCTTTTCTATAGTAAATTATTCAAAAATTAATTTTTTACTGTCTCAAATTTTAATTACGCCAGGGATTGTCTTTTCTATAGTAAATTATTCAAAAAATAATTTTTTACTGTCTCAAATTTTAATTACGCCAGGGATTGCCTTTCCTATAGTAAATTATTCAAAAAATAATTTTTTACTGTCGCAAATTTTAATTACGCCGGGGATTGCCTTTTCTATAGTAAATTATTCAAAAAATAATTTTTTTCTGTCGCAAATTTTCATTACGCCAGGGATTGCCTTTTCTATAGTAAATTATTCAAAAATTAATTTTTTACCGTCTCAAATTTTAATTACGCCAGGGATTGCCTTTTCTATATTAAATTATTCAAAAATTCATTTTTTACTGTCTCAAATTTTAATTACGCCAGGGGTTGCCTTTTCTATAGTAAATTATTCAAAAATTCATTTTTTACTGTCTCAAATTTTAATTACGCCAGGGATTGCCTTTTCTATAGTAAATTATTCAAAAAATAATTTTTTACTGTCGCAAATTTTAATTACGACAGGGATTGCCTTTTCTATAGTAAATTATTCAAAAATTCATTTTTTACTGTCTCAAATTTTAATTACGCCAGGGATTGCCTTTTCTATAGTAAATTATTCAAAAATTCATTTTTTACTGTCTCAGATTTTAATTACGCCAGGGATTGCCTTTTCTATACTAAATTTTGCAAAAACTAATTTTTTACTGTCGCAAATTTTAAATACGCCAGGGATTGCCTTTTCTATAGTAAATTATTCAAAAAATAATTTTATACTGTCGCAAATTTTAATTACGCCAGGGATTGCCTTTTCTATAGTAAATTATTCAAAAATTAATTTTTTTCTGTCTCAAATTTTAATTACGCCAGGGATTGCCTTTTCTATAGTAAATTATTCAAAAAATAATTTTTTCTGTCTCAAATTTTAATTACGCCAGGGATTGCCTTTTCTATAGTAAATTATTCAAAAATTCATTTTTTACTGTCTCAAATTTTAACTACGCCAGGGATTGCCTTTTCTATAGTAAATTATTCAAAAAATAATTTTATACTGTCTCAAATTTTAATTACGCCAGGGATTGCCTTTTCTATAGTAAATTATTCAAAAAATAATTTTTTACTGTCTCAAATTTTAATTACGCCAGGGATTGCCTTTTCTATAGTAAATTATTCAAAAAATAATTGTTTAGTGTCGCAAATTTTAAATACGCCAGAGATTGCCTTTTCTATAGTAAATTATTCAAAAAATAATTGTTTAGTGTCGCAAATTTTAATTACGCCAGGGATTGCCTTTTCTATAGTAAATTATTCAAAAGTAATTTTATACTGTCTCAAATTTTAATTACGCCATGGATTGCCTTTTCTATAGTAAATTATTCAAAAATTCATTTTTTACTGTCTCAAATTTTAATTACGCCAGGGATTGCCTTTTCTATAGTAAATTTTGCAAAAAATAATTGTTTAATGTCGCAAATTTTAATTACGCCAGGGATTGCCTTTTCTATAGTAAATTATTCAAAAAATAATTTTTTTCTGTCGCAAATTTTCATTACGCCAGGGATTGCCTTTTCTATAGTAAATTATTCAAAAATTAATTTTTGCTGTCTCAAATTTTAATTACGCCAGGGGTTGCCTTTTCTATAGTAAATTATTCAAAAATTCATTTTTTACTGTCTCAAATTTTAATTACGCCAGGGATTGCCTTTTCTATAGTAAATTATTCAAAAAATAATTTTTTACTGTCGCAAATTTTAATTACGACAGGGATTGCCTTTTCTATAGTAAATTATTCAAAAATTCATTTTTTACTGTCTCAAATTTTAATTACGCCAGGGATTGCCTTTTCTATAGTAAATTATTCAAAAATTCATTTTTTACTGTCTCAGATTTTAATTACGCCAGGGATTGCCTTTTCTATACTAAATTTTGCAAAAACTAATTTTTTACTGTCGCAAATTTTAAATACGCCAGGGATTGCCTTTTCTATAGTAAATTATTCAAAAAATAATTTTATACTGTCGCAAATTTTAATTACGCCAGGGATTGCCTTTTCTATAGTAAATTATTCAAAAATTAATTTTTTTCTGTCTCAAATTTTAATTACGCCAGGGATTGCCTTTTCTATAGTAAATTATTCAAAAAATAATTTTTTCTGTCTCAAATTTTAATTACGCCAGGGATTGCCTTTTCTATAGTAAATTATTCAAAAATTCATTTTTTACTGTCTCAAATTTTAACTACGCCAGGGATTGCCTTTTCTATAGTAAATTATTCAAAAAATAATTTTATACTGTCTCAAATTTTAATTACGCCAGGGATTGCCTTTTCTATAGTAAATTATTCAAAAAATAATTTTTTACTGTCTCAAATTTTAATTACGCCAGGGATTGCCTTTTCTATAGTAAATTATTCAAAAAATAATTGTTTAGTGTCGCAAATTTTAAATACGCCAGAGATTGCCTTTTCTATAGTAAATTATTCAAAAAATAATTGTTTAGTGTCGCAAATTTTAATTACGCCAGGGATTGCCTTTTCTATAGTAAATTATTCAAAAGTAATTTTATACTGTCTCAAATTTTAATTACGCCATGGATTGCCTTTTCTATAGTAAATTATTCAAAAATTCATTTTTTACTGTCTCAAATTTTAATTACGCCAGGGATTGCCTTTTCTATAGTAAATTTTGCAAAAAATAATTGTTTAATGTCGCAAATTTTAATTACGCCAGGGATTGCCTTTTCTATAGTAAATTATTCAAAAAAATATTTTTTTACTGTCGCAAATTTTAATTACGCCAGGGATTGCCTTTTCTATAGTAAATTATTCAAAAAATAATTTTATACTGTCGCAAATTTTAATTACGCCAGGGATTGCCTTTTCTATAGTAAATTATTCAAAAAAATAATTTTATACTTTCGCAAATTTTAATTACGCCAGGGATTGCCTTTTCTATAGTAAATTTTGCAAAAAATAATTTTTTCTGTCTCAAATTTTAATTACGCCAGGGATTGCCTTTTCTATAGTAAATTATTCAAAAATTCATTTTTTACTGTCTCAAATTTTAACTACGCCAGGGATTGCCTTTTCTATAGTAAATTATTCAAAAAATAATTTTATACTGTCTCAAATTTTAATTACGCCAGGGATTGCCTTTTCTATAGTAAATTATTCAAAAAATAATTTTTTACTGTCTCAAATTTTAATTACGCCAGGGATTGCCTTTTCTATAGTAAATTATTCAAAAAATAATTGTTTAGTGTCGCAAATTTTAAATACGCCAGAGATTGCCTTTTCTATAGTAAATTATTCAAAAAATAATTGTTTAGTGTCGCAAATTTTAATTACGCCAGGATTGCCTTTTCTATAGTAAATTATTCAAAAGTAATTTTATACTGTCTCAAATTTTAATTACGCCATGGATTGCCTTTTCTATAGTAAATTATTCAAAAATTCATTTTTTACTGTCTCAAATTTTAATTACGCCAGGGATTGCCTTTTCTATAGTAAATTTTGCAAAAAATAATTGTTTAATGTCGCAAATTTTAATTACGCCAGGGATTGCCTTTTTCTATAGTAAATTATTCAAAAAATATTTTTTTACTGTCGCAAATTTTAATTACGCCAGGGATTGCCTTTTCTATAGTAAATTATTCAAAAAATAATTTTATACTGTCGCAAATTTTAATTACGCCAGGGATTGCCTTTTCTATAGTAAATTATTCAAAAAATAATTTTATACTTTCGCAAATTTTAATTACGCCAGGGATTGCCTTTTCTATAGTAAATTTTGCAAAAAATAATTTTATACTGTCGCAAATTTTAATTACGCCAGAGATTGCCTTTTCTATAGTAAATTTTTCAAAAAATAATTTTATACTGTCGCAAATTTTAAATACGCCACGGATTGCCTTTTCTATAGTAAATTTTGCAAAAAATAATTTTTTCTGTCACAAATTTTAATTACGCCAGGGATTGCCTTTTCTATAGTAAATTATTCAAAAAATAATTGTTTAGTGTCGCAAATTTTAATTACGCCAGGGATTGCCTTTTCTATAGTAAATTATTCAAAAAATAATTTTATACTGTCTCAAATTTTAATTACGCCAGGGATTGCCATTTTATAGTAAATTATTCAAAAAATAATTTTTTACTGTCTCAAATTTTAATTACGCCAGGGATTGCCTTTTCTATAGTAAATTATTCAAAAATTCATTTTTTACTGTCTCAAATTTTAATTACGCCAGGGATTGCCTTTTCTATAGTAAATTATTCAAAAATTCATTTTTTACTGTCTCAAATTTTAATTACGCCAGGGATTGCCTTTTCTATAGTAAATTATTCAAAAATTAATTTTTTACTGTCTCAAATTTTAATTACGCCAGGGATTGTCTTTTCTATAGTAAATTATTCAAAAAATAATTTTTTACTGTCTCAAATTTTAATTACGCCAGGGATTGCCTTTCCTATAGTAAATTATTCAAAAAATAATTTTTTACTGTCGCAAATTTTAATTACGCCGGGGATTGCCTTTTCTATAGTAAATTATTCAAAAAATAATTTTTTTCTGTCGCAAATTTTCATTACGCCAGGGATTGCCTTTTCTATAGTAAATTATTCAAAAATTAATTTTTTACCGTCTCAAATTTTAATTACGCCAGGGATTGCCTTTTTCTATATTAAATTATTCAAAAATTCATTTTTTACTGTCTCAAATTTTAATTACGCCAGGGATTGCCTTTTCTATAGTAAATTACTCAAAAAATAATTTTTTACTGTCGCAAATTTTAATTACGCCAGGGATTGCCTTTTCTATAGTAAATTATTCAAAAATTCATTTTTTACTGTCTCAAATTTTAATTACGCCAGGGATTGCCTTTTCTATAGTAAATTATTCAAAAATTCATTTTTTACTGTCTCAAATTTTAATTACGCCAGGGATTGCCTTTTCTATAGTAAATTTTGCAAAAACTAATTTTTTACTGTCGCAAATTTTAAATACGCCAGGGATTGCCTTTTCTATAGTAAATTATTCAAAAAATAATTTTATACTGTCGCAAATTTTAATTACGTCAGGGATTGCCTTTTTTATAGTAAATTATTCAAAAATTCATTTTTTTACTGTCTCAAATTTTAATTACGCCAGGGATTGCCTTTTCTATAGTAAATTATTCAAAAAATAATTTTATACTGTCTCAAATTTTAATTACGCCAGGGATTGCCTTTTCTATAGTAAATTATTCAAAAAATAATTGTTTAGTGTCGCAAATTTTAATTACGCCAGGGATTGCCTTTTCTATAGTAAATTATTCAAAAATTCATTTTTTACTGTCTCAAATTTTAATTACGCCAGGGATTGCCTTTTCTATAGTAAATTATTCAAAAAATAATTTTATACTGTCGCAAGTTTTAATTACGCCAGGGATTGCCTTTTCTATAGTAAATTATCCAAAAATTCATTTTATACTGTCGCAAATTTTAATTACGCCAGGGATTGCCTTTTCTATAGTAAATTATTCAAAAAATAATTTTATACTGTCGCAAATTTTAATTACGCAGGGATTGCCTTTTCTATAGTAAATTATTCAAAAATTAATTTTTTTCTGTCTCAAATTTTAATTACGCCAGGGATTGCCTTTTCTATAGTAAATTATTCAAAAAATATTTTTTTCTGTCTCAAATTTTAATTACGCCAGGGATTGCCTTTTCTATAGTAAATTATTCAAAAATTCATTTTTTACTGTCTCAAATTTTAATTACGCCAGGGATTGCCTTTTCTATAGTAAATTATTCAAAAAATAATTTTATACTGTCTCAAATTTTAATTACGCCAGGGATTGCCTTTTCTATAGTAAATTATTCAAAAAATAATTTTTTACTGTCTCAACTTTTAATTACGCCAGGGATTGCCTTTTCTATAGTAAATTATTCAAAAAATAATTGTTTAGTGTCGCAAATTTTAATTACGCCAGGGATTGCCTTTTCTATAGTAAATTATTCAAAAAATAATTGTTTAGTGTCGCAAATTTTAATTACGCCAGGGATTGCCTTTTCTATAGTAAATTATTCAAAAGTAATTTTATACTGTCTCAAATTTTAATTACGCCAGGGATTGCCTTTTCTATAGTAAATTATTCAAAAATTCATTTTTTACTGTCTCAAATTTTAATTACGCCAGGGATTGCCTTTTCTATAGTAAATTTTGCAAAAAATAATTGTTTAGTGTCGCAAATTTTAATTACGCCAGGGATTGCCTTTTCTATAGTAAATTATTCAAAAAATAATTTTTTACTGTCGCAAATTTTAATTACGCCAGGGATTGCCTTTTCTATAGTAAATTATTCAAAAAATAATGTTATACTGTCGAAAATTTTAATTACGCCAGGGATTGCCTTTTCTATAGTAAATTATTCAAAAAATAATTTTATACTGTCGCAAATTTTAATTACGCCAGGGATTGCCTTTTCTATAGTAAAATTTTGCAAAAAATAATTTTATACTGTCCCAAATTTTAATTACGCCAGAGATTGCCTTTTCTATAGTAAATTTTTCAAAAAATAATTTTATACTGTCGCAAATTTTAAATACGCCAGGGATTGCCTTTTCTATAGTAAATTTTGCAAAAAATAATTTTTTCTGTCACAAATTTTAATTACGCCAGGGATTGCCTTTTCTATAGTAAATTATTCAAAAAATAATTGTTTAGTGTCGCAAATTTTAATTACGCCAGGGATTGCCTTTTCTATAGTAAATTATTCAAAAAATAATTTTATACTGTCTCAAATTTTAATTACGCCAGGGATTGCCTTTTTATAGTAAATTATTCAAAAAATAATTTTTTACTGTCTCAAATTTTAATTACGCCAGGGATTGCCTGTTCTATAGTAAATTATTCAAAAATTCATTTTTTACTGTCTCAAATTTTAATTACGCCAGGGATTGCCTTTTCTATAGTAAATTATTCAAAAATTCATTTTTTACTGTCTCAAATTTTAATTACGCCAGGGATTGCCTTTTTCTATAGTAAATTATTCAAAAATTCATTTTTTACTGTTTCAAATTTTAATTATGCCAGGGATTGGCTTTTCTATAGTAAATTTTGCAAAAAATAATTGTTTAGTGTCGCAAATTTTAATTACGCCAGGGATTGCCTTTTCTATAGTAAATTATTCAAAAAATAATTTTATACTGTCGCAAATTTTAAATACGCCAGGGATTGCCTTTTCTATAGTAAATTATTCAAAAATTCATTTTTTTCTGTCGCAAATTTTAATTACGCCAGGGATTGCCTTTTCTATAGTAAATTATTCAAAAAATAATTTTTTACTGTCGCAAATTTTAATTACGCCAGGGATTGCCTTTTCTATAGTAAATTATTCAAAAAATAATTTTTTACTGTCTCAAATTTTAATTACGCCAGGGATTGCCTTTTCTATAGTAAATTATTCAAAAAATAATTTTATACTGTCTCAAATTTTAATTACGCCAGGGATTGCCTTTTCTATAGTAAATTTTGCAAAAAATAATTGGTTAGTGTCTGAAATTTTAATTACGCCAGGGATTGCCTTTTCTATAGTAAATTATTCAAAAATTCATTTTTTACTGTCTCAAATTTTAATTACGCCAGGGATTGCCTTTTCTATAGTAAATTATTCAAAAATTCATTTTTTTACTGTCTCAAATTTTAATTACGCCAGGGATTGCCTTTTCTATAGTAAATTTTGCAAAAACTAATTTTTTACTGTCGCAAATTTTAAATACGCCAGGGATTGCATTTTCTATAGTAAATTATTCAAAAAATAATTTTATACTGTCGTAAATTTTAATTACGCCAGGGATTGCCTTTTCTATAGTAAATTATTCAAAAATTCATTTTTTACTGTCTCAAATTTTAATTACGCCAGGGATTGCCTTATTTATAGTAAATTATTCAAAAAATAATTTTATACTGTCTCAAATTTTAATTACGCCAGGGATTGCCTTTTCTATAGTAAATTATTCAAAAAATAATTGTTTAGTGTCGCAAATTTTAATTACGCCAGGGATTGCCTTTTCTATAGTAAATTATTCAAAAAATAATTGTTTAGTGTCGCAAATTTTAATTACGCCAGGGATTGCCTTTTCTATAGTAAATTATTCAAAAATTCATTTTTTACTGTCTCAAATTTTAATTACGACAGGGATTGCCTTTTCTATAGTAAATTATTCAAAAATTAATTTTTTTCTGTCTCAAATTTTAATTACGCGAGGGATTGCCTTTTCTATAGTAAATTATTCAAAAAATAATTTTTTCTGTCACAAATTTTAATTACGCCAGGAATTGCCTTTT